>JAHBCN010015239.1:0-21351 GCA_019359885.1 Listronotus oregonensis
AAAAAATTAAAAAAAAAGGGCGTAAAATGTGAAACTATTTTCTATTTAAATTTTTTTTCGAAAAATCCATGTTTCTCAAAAAATCTCTTATTTTTAGCTTTTAACCTAAAATCAAAAAATATTGCCAAAAACCCAAAAAAATCACCACCCTTATATTTAAACTGTTCAACTCTCATATAGGAACAATAAAAACGTAGAGGGTTTTTTAAATATTATTTTCCGTCTAAGCCAACAATTTTAAAATTCATTTATATAAAAATTTTTTTATGACATAAATATACTTTTTTTTATTAATCGATCTTTTTTACATTTTTTCTTAGTTTTAAAAGCCACTTCTTGTGTGGAACAAGAAAAATATTTTTCTGTATTATGGAAATTTTGATCCATTCTGTAAGTGGCATCACTAGATACAATTTTAAAAAAAAAAAACATTAGGAATATAAAGTAATTTTCCCCAAAATATAAGTTTTGTCCCCTTTTTTTTCTGTCTTAAAGGTTTCAAATATAGAGCTTTGTCGGACTATTGAGTCACAATTTATTATTTTTGAAACATTTTTGAATTTAATCGTTATCGTTGTTAAAAACTTTAAAAGAACAAAGTAAATAATTTAATTATTATTTAATTAAAGAAACTTTTACTTATTAAATAATTCCTTTTTTTTAAACAGTTTTACACATTTTTTTTATGTCTTATAAATATTGATATGGAATAAAAAATTAAATTTTATAAAAAAAAAAAAAAATTGGAAAAGTGCAAAGTCTTGCAGGTCGGTCTTGGTCTTGCGTAGTCTTGCACTCCTTGGTCTTGGTCTTGGTTTGGTCTTGCATACCCCGGTTTGGTCTTGGTCTTGCAAGGAAAGGCGGTTTGGCCGGTTTTGTCTTGCTGCAAAAAGACCAAGACCCAAAAAGCCGGTCTCCTCATCACTAATTTTTTTTTTAAATGGGTCAGCAATCAATTAATGTTTTTTGAAGGAAAAAACTTTTGTAAAGAAAATTTTCATTTTGGAATTTGCAAAAAAAGTTGTTTTTTTTTACCGCCCCTTCCCCCCCCAGAGAAAAATCAAAATTTTGAAAGTAAATCCTTAATTTGTATTTTTTCGTAAATTTGATCATATTTTATAGGCAAATCTCAAGTTCTGCAAAATTATCCATGGTTTTTAAAAAACCATAGCCAGCTAAATTTTTTTCACTTAGCAATTTTCTTATGCATATATTTCAGATGCCTTTAACTCCAAGAAAAATGCAAATATTTTCGCGTAATTTGGAAGTTGACGATAAAATTTGATCAAATTTACTAAAAAAATACAAATAAAGGATTCGCTTTTAACATTTAAATTTTCTTTGGGGGGACGGTAAAAAAAACATTTTTTTGCAATTCCCTAAACAAAAATTGTCTTTACCAAAGTGTGCCCCTTGGGGCCAATAGCATTCTGGTATATATTGGTGTGGGTCCTATGTCTCACTTTTTAGATAAAAAAAATTAAAAATCCTAGCTACCCCCGTGGTACACAGAGTCATTTTGTGGATTTTTTTCAGTTTATGTATGGCAGAATTGCGGACCAACTACTAAATTTTTATATTAAATTTATTTTGATTAAGCCATGGCAGGATTGCGGTCTAAACGATAAAGTTTACTGTTCCTACTTTAAGTGATTAGAGGTTATTAACAAAATTTTAATAAATTTCATTACGGTTCTTTTCACGTCTAAAATATGATTGGGGAAAATAAAAAGCCGCTTTAACTAACCAAAACTAAATATGACCGACCGGAACTGAGAACTTTTAAATTTGTCTAATTTATTCCTACGTGGAAGTTGTCAACAAAATCTTAATAATTTTTAATATGGTATTAATCACGTCTAATATATAAATGGGGAAAATAAAGAGCCGCTTTAACTAACCAGAACTAACCATGACCGACCAAAACTGAGGGCTTTTAATTTTTTAAAAATTATCCCTCAGTAGAAGTTATTCACAAAATTTTAATATTTTATATAATTGGGAAAAATAAAAAGCCGCTTTAAGTCCGGGATATTTATTTTTTTAATAAACCTAAAAATTATTATTACATTTGACAAACGTAAAACTCGGCGAACTAAGGGCTTTTGAATTTGCCTAAATATTTTCAATATGGTATTAATTACGGTCCCCAATAGTTCCATCCTATTTGGGTCAAACCAGGTAACCATTTATTACCTGGAATTTTTATTACAGGCTAAACCTTATTTTTGGGCCGCAATCCGACTATTATTTTTACCTGCCTAATTATTTAGTCCGCAATTGGCCTGTTTCGTTTTTTAATGTCTTGGAAATGGTGCATTAGAGGGGCTTCACCTATTTTTGGCCATAAAAAATCGATAAATGGAGGTATTGATAGTTTTTTTATTCTGTTTTATTTTGCGGCGGATTTACAAATCTTTTAAAAAATAAAAAACATTTCGGTATTAATTTTTATTTTGAAAATAAACAATGGGTATTTTTTAAGTTTTTCGTCAATAAAATGCATGCATTTAAGTTGGTCCATTTTTAGTGATTTGTTTATATTCTACGTGTAAGACAAATATATGTAATTTCAAAAAAAAAGTTCAAACCTATTTATTTTTAGATTTTTTATTTATTTATTTTAATTAATCAAAAAATTTACTTTTTTAAAATTATTTTTTTTATTTTTTTTTATATTTAATAAACTTTAAGAATAAAAATATTTGAAAACTTAAAAAAAATCATGTTGATTTTACATCCCAAAAAGTGAAGCCGCGATTCTACACACTTACCAATGCCTTTTATACGGACTTTAATAGTAAACTTCAACTTACAATTAGTATTTGCCTTGTTTTACCTTAATAAAGTGTAAAAAGAGGTGGCATGTTGCCATATCTATGGTATTAGATAATTTTGTTCGGTGTTATGCAAGGAAGTTTAAAAGTGTATGGAAGCCCAATGCTATGGCCCATTCGATCAAAAAATGTCCAACCCAGTATGAAAATAACTGTCAGAGTTGGCCCCTTTTATTCTGCGCAATAACAAAATTCCACGAAATAATTTAATGTGTTGCCCATTCACACTGATAAATCAGTGGAGTTACCAACACATTATAATTTTTTGAGAGCCGGAGTACCGTTTTTTTGGGTTGATCAAAACCTTATTATTTTAGTGATTAGTGTTTATTAAATTGTGACTATAATTTTGTGTTTATTGTTTGTTACTTATAATAACGTAACAAAATGACTAGAGGTTGTATGGTTTTGTCTTGCAAATTCAAGGGTAACATACCCGTCTTTTTAACTTTAGGTAAGTATTTTTATATTTAAATTAGGTGCTTCTTATAAAACGTAACGTTAGGTAACCGAATAAATAATAATACATCAATTATGAATAATAGAAAATGAAAATTTCATAGGAAATATTAGTGAGAAAAGTAAGGCAATCTTAAATATCTTTTAGATGATTTCCACAATGTTTGTGTATTTCTGTGGATTATTAAAAAGAAATAAGGTTTACATTTAGGTACTTTTATTTCATTTAATAATTTAGTACAATCTTATAAAGGATCAAAATTATTGATTACTGGGCAGACCAGGCAAATTTTAATATATACGGGTCCCTCTAATTGAATGAAAGGAAAGTACAATTTTGGTACGGTTTTTTGGGGCGCTGATTACAAATCTAAAAAAAAATTCGGCAATGTTTCGTTTTCGAGATATTCATAATCAAAATTGAAAATCAAACTAACCTTATTTACACTATTCCTCCTTCTTTTTGCACAAAATTCTTGATTTTTACACTAAATTGGCACACAATATTTCACAAACACCTTTTAAAAACTTTTTTTATGTTTATTTTACACCTTTTTTACACTTTTATTTTTTAAGCAAATATGGCTGCTGCCTTTGAACTTAAAAGTTCGCAATTTAATGGAAAAAGGATGTAAAATAAATAAAAATAAAAGGTTTTTCAAAGGTGTTTAAATATCGTGTGCCACTTTAGTGTAAAAATCAAAATTTTGTACAAAAGAAGGGAGAATATAGTGAAAATGAGGTTAGTTTAATTTTCAACTTTGATGAAGAAGATCTCGGAAACGAAACGTTGCCGAAAAGATATTTTTTCAGATTTGTAATCAGCGCCCCAAAAACCCCTTATACCAAATTTGATCAAAATCGGAGAGGAGGCAACTTTCGAGACAATACCATTTGTTTAAAAATAAATTAGATTTTTGGTTTCTTAATCTTGCATTATCAACTTTTTAAACTCAACATACTGTACACACATAATATTTAACGGATACTGTTACAATGGATACTCAGGTACCAAAGGTTACTAAACATTTTTAACCACTGTTATTCTGTCTCATGAATGTTTGTTATTAGTGAAAAGTATATGCCTAAAAAGCAGTTATAAAAATTTTCACTTTTTAATGTACAACCAGAATCTTAGGATTAGATTAAACTCATTTACATTATCTTGCCCTTCTTTTATCACAAAATTGGTGATAAGTACATAATACTATCATACAATGTTTGAAATTTATTTTAAAAAATCGTGTTTTTATTTATTTACAAAGATTTTTGGTAAAAATACAAAACTTCCAAAAATATAGACCATTTAAAAAGAAGGCAGTAAAGTGCCGCCATCTATTCTTTCCATATTATATCATATGATATAAAATCTAATATTACACAATAATTTTAAATATTCTATAGTAGTATCCTTTAATAACCAAAAATTTTGTGCAAAAAATAAGAAAAAAAGTGAATGTTGGAATTTGACATTTGATGATGCCAATCTTATAGATAGTAACAAAGAGTTATGGAAATCCGGCCCTGACCTACTATTCATTGCGCAAATTCCGCGGGGCCAACCCCCCTATTCCCGCTGCCCTGCACGCCTGGACAATTTTGTTCTACAGTATTGGGCTTCCATACACCTTTAAACTTCCTTGGTGTTATGTCCTATTATGATTCATGCCTATGTGCACATCTTACATTACTAAAGAGCCAACTTTTACTTCTTTCAATTTCTAAATAAACCCAATATGGCTTCCATATATAAAGAAAAAAGACAATATGGAAACAAAGCTAAAACGTTAAAGTGGCCCTTGGCGTAGCCATTATTTTCAATATTTTTTTATCTAAAAAGTGAGACATGAGACCCACACCAAATATGCAGGGTGATTCACGTTGAGTGTCCTATTAAAAGTTCGGAAACCAGAAAAAGAACTTTTTAAAATTTAACACGGCCATAACAGCTAATAAGCTACATTTTAAAAATATTTTGACAATCAGCGATTGCCGATCTAACCGAAACAAACGGCAACATTGTAATTTTAATTGGATCACCCTGTTTTTTATTGCATATTCGGATTGTACACAAAATTCTGTGTAAGTTTTATTAACACCTTCCTATACCTACATCTTACCGTTTTTAAGAAAATAAATAATCACTATTTTTTTAAGGAAAATCACCATGTAAATAAGGTTTAATATTTACGTGCCTAACCGAGCTGGATACTAGAATTTTTTTTTTTGGGTTAGACCATACATGTATTTAAATGATCTACATGCTATTATAGCAATATATTAAATTGCATTTTAATCGATTTAAAATAATGATTAAAACTCATTTTTTTAAAAACAACATACTGTGTTTTATCCCATTTTTGAATAGACCAATAATTCATCTACAAAATGTCCATTTATCTTTCTATACCCATTTGCCACCGTTTTTTAAATATCAGCAAATTTTAATTTTTTAACCATTTATTCCTTATGAATCAAACAAAACTCTCAACGTGAATCACCCTGTATATTAGATGCTATTGGCCTCAAGGGGAACACTATGGTAAAGACAATTTTATTTTGAAATTTGCAAAAAAAAAGTAGATTTTTGTTACCCACCAAGTTTTTTTTGCAAATTCCAAAATGTTTTTTTTTTACCAAAATATTCCTCTTGGGGCTAATCGCTTCTGGTTTGGTGTGGGTCCTATGTCGCACTTTTTTGATAAAAAACCTTGAAGATCCTAGCTACGTCAGTGGGCTTTATGGAAAAATAATGTTTAAAAAAATCTTAAAAATTGTTTTATCAGACTAACTATGGGAGCGTGGTCAAATTCCTGAAATTGTCTAAAACTGTCCAATTAAACTGTTTTTCTATATCCAATGGTTTCCAAGACACCATTATCAATTGGCGACACACTGACGATTGTTGGAATATAAAGTCAAAACAAATCTAAATAATCAACATATATTTTTTTTGCTAGCAACTCTATTTTTCTTCTAAAAAAAGATAAATAATTAGTCGTTACCAAATGGTCCTTCTTATTTGATTTTTAACAGTCAGCGCATTCGTTTTTATTATATCAAGAACAATAATCATTACCGAGCATTTTAAAGAAAAACGATTAGGAGACACAAAAAGATTTTTAAATTCTAAACCCATATGGAATTACAAGCCCATTGTTGGCACAGACAAGGCCGGCTCCAGGTGGGTCAGATCTCAATTCTTTGCGATTCACTTCACTCTTCGGTGCTCTAAATAAGAAGACTCTTTTGTACATTTCACATGTCATATTTTTGAATTGATGCTGTTTGCTTGTAAGTCGCTTAGGAGTTTTAGCAAAAAAAAAATATGATTGTGTTTTTGGAAAGAAGAAAACAATATATTTTCCACAGAATATATTGACGACTGATTAACTTCTGGCTGGTTGATGCATTGGCGTAAATAATTGTATTTTCAAAAGCGGGGGTAATGCAATATTTACATTCTATAATACTGTTATAAATATATCTGCCCCTGTATATGATACAACGAAAAACTGTGTGTTTGAAAACACTAATTTCATTGACAGTATACGTTTTCTTCAATACCATATTTTAACTCTTTATTCAATTCTACATTAAAAATGTACACACTATTCGTCAATTATTGCTGATTTTTAAGATAACGACCTATTTCTATAGTGTTATCTAATCTACTCATGTAACAATTTAAAACGATTTAGTGATGAGCGAGACCGGTCTTGGTCTTGCGGTCTTGGTCTTGGTCTTGCAGCAAGACCAAGAACAAGACCAAGACCAAGACTGCCTTTTCGCTTGCAAGACCAAGACCAAGACCAGGGTATGCAAGACCAAGACCAAGACCAAGACCAAGAGTGCAAGACTACGCAAGACCAAGACCGACCTGCAAGACTCTTGCACTTATGCGATTTTTTTTTTAATATTATAAATTTCATTTTTTATACTCAATATATAGAGGTATTTCATACAGACATGACAAAAAAATTGTCGAGAACTGCTAAAAAGGCGTTTATTTAATAAGTAACAGTTTTTTTCAATAAAATAATAATCAAATCGTTTACTTTTTTCTCTTATACAGTTCTCTAACAAGGATAACAAGTAAATTCAATAACATGTTTCAAAAACATTGAGATGGTGCCGAAAATTACTTTCATATTCCTAATGTTAAATTAGCTATCTAGTAATGCCACTTACAGGGTAAATCAAAAATTTCCAAAATCCAGAAATACATTATTTTTGTTCCACACTGTAAGAAGCGGCATCATAAGATTATTAAAACTGTATAAATGGAATGATGATTATAAAAAAATTGTCATGTCATATAGAAGTTCTTTTAGATTAATGAATTTTAAATATTATTTCCGGTTTAGATGGAAAAGTCAAAACAATGTCAAAAGAATGATGACGTCGTTTTTGTCAAAACCGAAAATGATATTTAAAAACCATTTACGTCGACATTGTTCCTATATGACAATTCAACAATTTAGCATAATATACAGAGTGGCGATTTTTTATTTAAATGGATTTTTCGCCATTAATTTTTATTTTAGGTTAAAGGTTAACGTATTGTTACAAACTTTGTACGGCAAATGTTTGACTAATTTGAAGATAAAAAGTTCATATAAACTGAAAAGTTCCTTGAATAACCTTTTTTTTTAAATCAGAAACCTGTATTTCATATCAGAATCTTTCTAAAGGAAATTTCACGTCACATCTAGTTAGCTATTAAGTCTTTTTTGTCTGCTTACACACTACACCGTTTTGTATTTGCTTTAATTTAATATGGTTTTCAAAGAAAATTTAAATCATTCTTTTTACTAAAATGTTTCTATATGTCACTAAATGTATAAAAGCAGGTTGTGTCTCAATTCAACTAAAATCGGAACACAATAAATACCACATTTAAAATTGCATTTTAATCAAATAATTCAAATGTACGTGTAAGGTTAAAATTAGTAAATTTTCAAATTTTAAAGCAAAAATTATAGTCTTTGTTTTTAATTTATTTTTAAGTACTAAAAAAATATATTTTTTTAAAGATTGCTTAGTTTAAATAATTACTACGAAAAAAAGCAAGACCAGCAAGACTCTTGCAGCAAGACCAAGACCAAGACCGGGTGGTGCAAGACCAAGTCCAAGAACAAGACCTTCTTTTGGCTTGCAAGACCAAGAACAAGACCAGGCTTGCAAGACCAAGACCAAAACCAAGACTAGCCCGGTCTTGGTCTTGGTCTTGCTTTGCTCATCACTGAAACGATTAAAAAATAAACATATTTAAAATCATATCATATAGTAAATGTTCAAACTGCTGACCGTTTTCGGTATGTCAGAGTTCGTATATTTTTAGAAATTTAGTAGTACATGCGCTTCTTAATACATCTTCAGAAATTGCTGATGAGTAGATCAGATAATACTATAATATTATTAGGTCGTAATCTCAAAACCAGCAACAATTGACATATTGAATAAGGAGTCAAAATTCAGCAAAATATACAGAGTGTTCCATTAAAACACGTACAGTAACGGCCATTTAATCTTGGGCAAAAAATTTGTCAAAATTTCACTTTTCTGCCAATTTTTGTAAATCGCTCTTTTTTACCTTGTTTTACTTTTAATTACTATAAATAAAGCAAAAGGTAAAAGAAAATATTTTTATTTTTCAAAAACTAACAAATGAATAAATTAATTAACAATTCAAACAAACTGTAATATCATTTCAAACAAATTTAATATTTAATTGCGGCCACGTTTTTTTTTTAAACAGAGTTTAGCCTTTCAGGTATCGAATGGAGCAAAGTCCGGGTGTAGTCCGGATTTCCTCGTAACTTATTCCACGCCTCTAAAATTTTATCCTTAACTTCGTTTACATTTTGCGGCCTAAAATCATTTTCCAGATTTTTTTAACTAAGCCCCAAACATTTTCCATAATATTTAAATCTGGACTACGTGCGGGCCACGGAAAACCCTGATACGCTGCTCTTCCATCCTTTCATCGACTTGCCGAGCTGTATGAACAGGACACATATTTTGCTGAAAGTTAAAATTTCTGTCCGGAAATCGATCCAGTACCGAAAGAAGCATAATATTCTGTAGTAGATCTAAATATATACCTCCGCATTGAAGCTTTCTCCGATAAAATAACATACACCAAGTCCTTGTGCCCAAACATTTACCGAAAATCGCCTACTACTTCTGTCCTTTTGAGTATATTTTTCATTACATCATGTTCCTTGAGGCCTGTATACTTTAAGTATCCCATTGGAGCACGACTGAAACACTTTTTCATCGGTTATTATATTTTCCCAAAAAATCGGAGG
Source organism: Listronotus oregonensis (assembly GCA_019359885.1). Taxonomy (NCBI): domain Eukaryota; kingdom Metazoa; phylum Arthropoda; class Insecta; order Coleoptera; family Curculionidae; genus Listronotus; species Listronotus oregonensis. The sequence goes on from JAHBCN010015239.1 coordinate 9,611, forward strand.
TTCCAAGTAAAATTACAGAGCAAATCCAATGCGTTGTTCCTTATTTGCATTTGTTAAAAATGGTTATAAGGCTGCCGGGTGGCAGCGCAATTCGGATATTTGCCTTATTCTTCGCCGTGCCCTTCTAACCGATGCTGGGAAATTGCTTTCTGTTTTTGCTGTAACTACAGATTTAAATGGTTAGTTTCTCAAAACATTAACTAAAGTATTGTCTTGTTCTTGATTCGATAGTTTGGGGCGACCACTTCCAGCTCTTCTCTCAAAGGAGTTTGTTTCCTGCCATTTTTTTTCCAAATGAATAGTACTCTTTGGGATGTTAAGCTTTTCCTCCAAATCCCTTTCTGGCCAACCTCTCTGCTCAATATAATGAATAATTTATACTTTTTGACATTTAAAAAATATTTTTAGACATTGACAACGGACACCTGTTTCTTTATAAGGTTTTTAAACAGGTATTTATATTCAGTAGAAGGTGGCATAAGCCTAATTTTACGAAAGGGAAAAAAGAAATTAAGGCTTTGTTTACAATAAATTTTTTATACCCTTTAATTCAAAGTTAATAAAAATAAGACCAAAAACATTTTTTATTTTTTGTAAACACTGTAAGCAATTTTAAGTTAATAATTCTGTAGGCCCGTGAAAGCATTCCCCCCTTTTAAAATTACTTATTTGGTATTGCTGACTTCGTTTTATTTTTTTATTCGTTAACCCAAATTCAACCCAAAAATTTTCGATATCCAAAATTAAAAAAATTGGGTATTCCTTAAAATTTGTTCTAATATTGTTTAATGTTTAACTTAAATAAATCCTGTAAATCTAATTATTTATTAAAGTTTCTAATTTTTAAATATTGTGTTTTTCAAAATTTTAAACAAATTTTTCTTGGTTTTTTGCTGCTTTACCTTCTTCAATTTTAACTTCGGATTCGTGTTCAACAGAAAAAAATACATTTGTGCATTTATTTTATTATGTTTAAGAATTTTAGAAATAAATAGGTTCTTTTTAAATTTAAGTAAGTTGGAATACCTTCTTATCAAGACAAATTGCAGCAATAAGTTTTAAACTATAAATATTTGAAATAAAACTACCTACCAAAAAATGGCTAAAGCAAATAAATGCAGTTATAGAATATGTCACAGTTAATTTTCCTGAATAATAAGTGAAATTAAACAAAAGTAATAACATATTTCCTATTTTTTTTTGCTTTCGCTCATTTTTTAAGAGTAGAATGAAACTACTTATTTTACTACTTAACTTTTTTATTGTTGGTGCAACCTTATAACTAAAATTGTTATACGAGCCAAAAATATGATGTTATAAAAATTTCATGAACTTGTAAAAATAAAATTCACTGTTACTGCGGCAATATTAGTGACCATTGGAGGCAATAAGGGTTGTTTTACAACGCTCATAGAATGCTTAATGTAATTTTTACAGACCTTTCAATAGCTTGACGCCGAAAACCATCTTCAAAGGGCCGACAAAGCTTTACAATAGGCTCAATACGGCTGGATCTATTTATTTTAAAATTGTGTGCAATTTGAGAATTTTTACGTTTACTTGCAATAAAGATGGCTGGAACTGTTTATATTAGTTGTTACAAGGCTCTTAAGGGTTTATTGATATTGGGTTTTTCTCAGTAAAATAACTGTAAGGTCCAAATGTTATACTGTTACCACCCAAATATATTTGCATTAAGATAAAATCACTTATGTAAAATAGGCCTATCAAATTCTGAGATATAAAATTATACCAAGTCTTATTCACAATTTTGTTTTACTTTTTTTTTTCAATGATTTAAATTTTACTGATTTTTCTGTATTAATAAATGTTCTTCTTTTATTAAAACAGAGAGATCCGGAAAAAAACTTGCCAAGTCAAAAAGAGTGGGATCTCTTCTCTTTGTTTCTGAGTTCAATAGATGGAAAAAATGGGAAGGGAGGGATTTCATGCCTTTTTTTTAGTATACCTTGCTGTGTGGAAGGAACCTAACCTTTAGACTGGATAGGAAGTAGAAACATTGCTCATATTAATGTACTCCCTAAATATACGATATTACCGACTCTGTTTTTGAGCGTAACTAGTAAAAGCGTGCAGTTTTTAAAATGTTTCCTCTACTTGTATCCTAAAACCTAGTTACAAAATTCAAATTTTAACTTTCTTGGAACTGTGTCATAATTTCGATGAGTTAGTCAGCGACTCAGTAGTAAAATTCTCGATTTTCAAAATCGGATATCTCAGAAGCCACTTGACATAACTTTCTCATTTTTTTACAGATAATTAGAATACGGATATGAATATACATATTAAATGTCATACCTTTGTGTGAAACGTTTCGTGTAATATGCATAATGCGTGCTTCAGGCATCAGCTATTTTATCTGAATCTGCTATTTTAAAGTTGGCACCACGATTTAAACAAACACCATGTTTTAAAAAATTTGTCAAATGGAGAAACTTTTAAACAATTTTGTTGGTAACATCTTAGTACATATTTTTTAACTTTTTTTGTAAAATCGCAGTTTCACCTTAAACAAAAACGTTGAAATTGGGGTAAAAATCGAAGCTCCAAACCAGAAAAACCCCTTAAGCAATGGTCTAAGAGCTGGAGCCAAAAAATCATCGTCATCAGTAATATGGAGTTTCTCCTGTAAAACATGATCATTTAGTATTGTTAATTAGGTTCCCGTGCTAGGTGAATACAAAAGGGGTGGCGGATAAGGGTAAAGAGGGTAAAAATTTAGGCAAAAAATCGTCATCGATAATATGTCAGCTATTTTTACAACTTAAAGTTGTTGGGCAATTTTTGGGTCCATTTTAAGAAGAAAACTTCATATGAACCTATGTCCTAAAGGTCTAAGTTTTAAGATACAAGGTTGTAAAATTTTCAAAAATAAATTATTTATTATTAATATCAGTAATACCACTATAGATATTTTAATAAAATTTGGCATACATGTACTATGTATCAAGAGGCTTTTTTAGTGTACTACATTTTTTTTTATTTTCACCAGTGGCGTTTGTACGGAATTTGACCTGCCTATTTTGGCAGATATTAATGGTTTGTCACCGATTTCTCTTAAAATAAAAAATATTTTTGAAATCCCCAATTATTTATAAGCAAAGTTGATTAGTTGATTTTTTCAATCCGATGCACGGTTTTCGTTTTAAAAAATAAAAACAATTTTTTTGAATAATCATAAATCATAACAATATAGGTAAACAATATCATCATGCAGAGAAATATCTAGATTTAATTTTTCTAGGTGAAAACCGTGCGTCGGACTAAAAAAATTAGGAGTTTAAAACTGTTCATAATTTTTGGGGATTTCAAAAATATGTTTTATTTTAAGAGAAATCAGTGACGTACCATTATTATCTGCCAAAATAGGCAGGTCAAATTCCGTACAAACGCCACTGGTAAAAATAAAAAAAATGTAGTACACTAAAAAAAAGCCTACTGATACATTGTACATGTACGCCAAATTATCTATAGTGGTATTACTGATAATAATAATAAATGATTTATTTTTGAAAATTTTACCACCTTGTATCTTAAAAATTAGGACGTTTAGGACATAGGTTCATATGAAGTTTTCTTCTTAAAATGGACCAAAAATTGCCCAACAACTTTAGGTTGTTAAAATGGCAACCTTTTTGTATCCACCTAGCTGTCAGCCCGCGCGGAAACATAATTAACAATACTAAATAAACATGTTTTACGGGAGAAACTACATATTATTGATGACGATGATTTTTCGGCTCCAGCTCTCCGTCTACAATCAAGGCAACTTATTCCTTTAACCACTTATTTACCAGTTTGGTTCTAATAATATTTTTAAAACTCGTAAATTCAAATATTTTTTTTGAATATATTTGATTTTTTTTTTATTTGTGCTTGAATATTTATCCTTATATTTAATGTTGTAATTTTTTACCTTGCAACATGCAACGAATGCTTAGAGCCTAAGCATTCGTTGCCTGTGAGGGTGTCTTAAGTATAATAAGACGCAAAATTAATAATAGAAGAATTATAGATTATAAGGTTTTGTAGAAAAGAAGGTAACTTTAAGGGGTACAGATTTTACAGCATAGACAGATATAGGAATGATAAAGTGAAAAACTCGGAGCTTCTCCAGATGCACTATAAAGGGATGTATAAGAGTGGCACTTCGTTTTGCCCCACTGACGGCTGCTATAAAAGGATTATATTGGCTTATTTTCTAATACAGTATCCTTAAAAAATACTTATATAAGATCGACTGGTTATCTAAAGTTCGTCAGTGGGCAAGAGGAGAAACCTTATTTACAAAGGTAAGATCATTTAGAAAATTTTGGTAATATAAAAAATGTTAAACATTTTAGTACTAGATGCAGTTTCCTAAATCGTCAATTTTATTTGATTAAGAATAATATCACACTCACTTTGGTCTGCATTTTTTCCTCTATTTCCTTCCTTAAATTTCCATCCCAAAAATGATGTCTCATTAAATTTTTCGTAATAAAACACTAAACATATTATCAATCAAAAAAGTGCGGGATGCGGATGATCCTTAAATTAATAATTAAAAGGGCCCCATCACGGAATATCGAGACAGCCCTGATTTATCACCGGAAGCGACGTAATGAAGAAAACAGGTGGCGCGCGCGAGAATGGATCATGGGAACAATGAAAGGACCAATTTTTGTATAGTCAGGATATATAGGATATAAAGTTAACCGAATTTTGATGTTTTTAGTAGACATGTACGTGCATACATTTATTTGGATACAAGGTGTTCCATTACAGAAGTCATAATACGGGATGAGTCAAAGAAAATGACATACTCCCGAATTCTCGTATCGTTTTTTGAGGAAACTTGCTGTACCCGTTGTTTCTTTCTATTTCCTGTAGACTCAAAAGATAATGGCTTTCTCATATGAGTTTCTTAAGGATAAGTTTTTTGTTATTTGTTTGTTTAGGAAACACATTATTGTGACGTTTCGCCCATTATATTTTTTCCAAAAAAACATTTAGTTTTGGTAATCAACCTAAAAATAGAAAAAAAAACATATATACATATATTTTATATATATCTTTTTATATATATATATATATATATATATATATATATATATATATATATATATATATATATATATATATATATATATACAGTGTGTCCGCTTAAGTTCTGCACAAATGGGAATTTTTTTTTTTATTAATTTCTCAGAAAATTTTATTCTTTCTAAAAAGTTCTGCATGGTCCAAAACCTAAAATGTAACTGTCAGATATTAAATTTTTGCAGACGTATACGAGGGGTTTTTCAAAAATATGATTTTTCCCAAAAGTAAACTACCCTTATTTTTAACAATATCGAAAATTGTTATTAAAAAAAATGGATCAGAACCAAAAATCACGTTTAAATATGCAATTATGCCCATTTACGATGAAAAATTAGGTGTGTCCCTTAAGTTCTGTACATATGGGAACTTTTTTAATATTAATGTAACGAAAAAAGTTACTCTTTATAAAAAAGTTCTCTTACTGAACCAATAATGTTGGACTATTCAAACTTAAGATAGGATGTACAGGATGATAAAAAATTAAAAAAAATACAAAATTGACCTTAGAAGAAAAATACTCTTAAATTTAATATTAGAGCAAAATGGAATAAGAAAATGTAAAAAAAAAACTATATCCGTTTCTACTCTTAATAGGCTATTATTAAAAAAAAACTTAAAAAATTAAATCTTAATTTTATTTTTTATTGCCACCATCTCGCACCTGAATTTGAATTTTAACTGTCAGCTATGTTATTTGTCTAAAACATCAGTTTGAATATTTTTAGATAAATATGCCGTTGAAATTGAGTATGCAAGATAAAATTGAAATAATTTTAATTGTTGGTGACAATTACAAAACGTATGGGGAAACTGCCGAAATTTTTAACTACCGACATCCTGATAAAATTATTTGTTTTAGAACAGTAGGGAACAAAAGTAACTAAATTAAAGACCTTTGTAAGTGTCAAAATATCTACAAGAAGAAACGTAGACCAAGGGTTGCAAATAAGGGGAAACTGTAACCAAGTAATTTTGGGGTCTGTAGTAGAAGATCCAAAAAAATCATTGCGAAAAAGGTCAGCGACATTACCAAATGATGTAGGAAAACTACGATTTCAAAAATATTAAAAGAAAATAAATTTCGGCCTTAAAAAACCAAAAAATTTATTCATAGTTTGAAGCCAGGTGATTTTGAACGACGCTTAGAATTTTGTTTTTTAATACAAGGAGAGTTAGAAGATAGCCCTTTTATGACAAGAGATATAATTTTTAGCGACAAAGCAAACTTTACCCCGAACGGGAATGTAAATTCACAAAATTGTCGTTGGTGGAGTGACGTAAATCCACATTTTACTGTACAGTCAAGTGATCAGTACTCATTTAAAACAAATGTGTGGTGCGGAATTTAAAAAAATAGAATATTAGGACTTTTTTTTTTTTCGACAAAATTTAAATGGTGAACGTTAATTGCATCTTTTAAATAATTATTTGTTTAATTTTATTCATGGACTTCACATAGCCGATAGACTACGGATATGGTACCAACAAGATGGTGCACCATGCCACAGTACAAGGGATGTGAGACAATACTTAAATACCCTTTTTAATGGAAAAGTTATCGACAAAATATTCTGATCTTTTTTGGCCCCCTAGGTCTCCTGACTTGGGGCCCTCTCGATTATTTCTTGTGGGGCTACTTAAAACAGAATGTATACAAACAAAGGCCATTTCAAAATTTGGATCATTTAGAAGGGTAATAAAGAACAATTACAAATATTACCCTGCCATGATTAGAAATGTTTTAAGAGAATTTTCTGCAAGAACAGCTAAATGTATCGAAATGGAGGGAGGATATGTTGAGGCAAATGTACAGTGAGGGAAAGTTAATAAAAAAAAATTATTTAAATTAATAATATATTGTTTATTATTAATAAAAATTATATTTTTTGAAAAGTCAAATTTATTTTTAATAATAGTCTACTAAGAGTAAAATTTTAAAATTTTGCTACTTCTAAAAATAAGATTGGGATAGAAACATTTAACCTATTTTATACGTGGTGTTCAGAAACTTGAAAAAACTTAAAATGGTACAAGAGTAAAGTGCATTTATTTGAGAAGATATGGAAATAAGTTACTGGAAAAAGTTCTTCAAAATTAAAAGGTACTCTCTAATACAATTTTGAAAAAAAACGGCGTACTTTTTTTTTTTGTAATTAAATTTATTTTAATATCAATTTAAATTTTTAATATCAATTTATTATCAAATTTTTTACTGTTAAGTAAGCTTTTACAGCTGACGATACTGCGGCTAATTAATTATAAAAGCGAAGTGTCAATTAAGCTTGTCATTATCAACGCCTACTAGTACAAAAAGTTGGAATTAGTTAATTGATAATTAAATTTTAATCACAAATGAATAAAGAGGGCCGATTTTTCGAAAATTGGTATTAAATATCTTTTCGTTTGAACAACTTTTTCTTGTAACTTATTTCCATATCGCAAATAAATGCACTTTTTTCTTTTTTGGGACCATTTTAAGTTTTTTTTATTTCTGAACACCGCGTATAAAATATGTTAATGTTTATATCCCAATCTTACTCTAAAAAGTAGCAAAATTTTTTATCCAAGTAACTTTTTTCGATAAAATAAAAAAAAACTTTAAATGGTTCAAAAAGTCAAGTGCATTTATTTGAGAAGATATGGAATTAAGTTACTAGGAAAAGTTGTTCAAAAGTAAAAGATAGTTTCTAATATCAATTTTCAAAAAATTGGCCTACTTTTATTAATTTGTGATAAAACTTATTTTAATATTAATTAACTATTTCCAAATTAACAACTCATTATTGTACTAGTAGGCGTTGATAGTGACAAGCTTTATCGACACTTTGCTCTTATAATTCATTACCCGCAGTACCGTCAGCTTTAAATGCTTACTTAACAGCTTTGATAAAATTGATATTAAAAATTTAAATTGATATTAAAATAAATTTAATCGTAAATAAATAAAAGTAGGCCGTTTTTTTTCGAAAATTGGTATTAGAGACTAACTTTGAATTTTGAACAACTTTTCCTAAACTTATTTCCATATCTTCTCAAATAAAGGCACTTTATTCTTGTATCATTTAAGTTTTTCAATTTTCTGAACACCGCGTATAAATTATGTTAAATGTTTGTATCCCAATCTTACTCCAAGAAGTAGCAAAATTTTTTATCAAGAGTAGCTTTTTTCGATAAAAGCAAAAATAAAAAAGTTTTTTCTCTTCAACACCTTTTCCGTGGACATACTGTATATATCCAAATTCCTAGTGACCTTTAAGGCTGATTTTGGGTTTTGTGCCTGTGGAGACTTTTAATCAGCGTGTTGAAAACTATTAATTTGCAAAGTTTGAAAACATTTGGCCGAAAACCATTTTCCATAGGAAAATTGCGGGGTCCTTTAAAATGCATTTATCTCGAAAACAGTTACTCCTAGAGACTTAAATGAGGTATACATTTTTGACGCAGAGGGAATTATAGCAACTTCTTTTTTAATAAACAGGTCAATATACTAAGCTTAAAAAAGTTATGCCATCTAAAACAAGTGGGGTAGGCCGTAGCTGGCGCCCTCTACCAGCAACATCAAAAGTATGGACGAATTTGAATTTCTGGCCTCAAAAAACTCCCAAATCCCCAATTTGTACCGCTATATCATTTACTTAAGAAATTATAACAAAAAAAACGAAAAAAAAAATTAAAAGTTTGACACCCTGTATTTTAGTTATTATCAACTTTAGGATAAGGCAATTTTGCGTTAGTTGCATTTTTTCGACCTAAAGAATCTGCTATTGTTCTGTGTCCCATTACTTCTGGGACACCCTGTACACCCAGTGTCAGAATTTCTGTCCAACTTCAAAAAACAGGTCTAAAACATGAAAAATACAAGAAAAAACACCTGCAAAAATAAAGAACATTTGTTTCTTACTTACCTTAAAAATGTAGATTTATTAAGAAACGACCATGAGATCTGAGATCTCGTTCGCATGCGGATATTTATCGATCGAAGCGGACAGTAGTAAATTCATCAGTTCCCTGCCTATGTTTCTACTACACTAGACCTGTCTATAGAAAATAAATACGTAAGCAATATTGTAGTAGGATATTTAAGAAAAGTGCATTTTGGGAAATACTAAAAAGTTTAGATTTTGACTGTTAAAGTGTTTCTAGATAACTTTTTATTTTTTCTGTCTTTAAACGAATATTTGTCAACCACATTTGCAGGACATATGTATTTTAAAATTGAAGTATTTTGAGCTCATAAAATTTGGAACGGAGGTGCTAATCTTGGGCTTGAAGGGGGCAAAGCCCTCCAGCCCCCTCCCTAATTGCGCCTATTCAAACGAAAACAAAACCCTGAAAATTTGTAAGAACCTGGTATTAACCGATTATTTTAACCTAGATTAATTCAATTTGGATGTGTTTTTTTTAATGATTTTTGTCAAATTTGAACATAAGCACTGATGTGTCGTCTACGGGACTACGCAAAAACTTTTTTTTTTTTTTGAAAAAAAGTTAAATGGTACTTAATAAACATTAGTGAAATACATTTAGTGCATATATTTAGCTAACAAAAATGCCCTAAACAATATAAAAAGGAAAGGGGAAAAAGAGAAAAAGTTTTTGGTAAAATAAATATCAAAAATATTTCCATTTTAAAAATGCGAGTAGTCTGTGAGACACACGTCAGTACTAAAGGGTTAATTGAATTTGGTAATTGCATTCTCTTAATATGATTTTTTCACATTAAAAACTTACTTATTTACGCCTTTACTCACACAATATTAATATAAACATTTAACGTATGCAAATAACTCAGACATCAGATAGATTATATAGATTTATCAAAACAATTTTTGTACCAAATTTGGTTAAATTTGAATTTGGCATTCTCCTCTTAATGTAAGACAAAAAATTGCCAACACATACAAACAAAAATAAGTATTTTTTTCAAAAATGTGTTTTTTGATATCTAGAGAACCAAAAAAAGAAGATTCTTTTTTTGTAAACACATTACTCCCTTTTTCCTATTGAAATATTAGGAAGCTAAAAAATCTTTCGATTTGAAGCAGGATTTTGAAATTATAGATTTTTAAAGGAATTTTTGGGAATTTGACCTGGCGTATGGCAGTGCGCCAGGTCAAATTCCGGTCTAAGGCTGGTAGTGTGTATATTTCACGAAAGGTTTCGGCATATTTCCCCCCTTTTATAACTTTATTATCGTTTCACATGAAAATATAAAATTTGGTTTATAAATTTATTAAGTATTCTTATTAACCGTAAGAAAACTGAAAAAGGTAGGTTAAGGCGTTTCTGATATATTTGATTTTAAAAATTGCCCCTTTACTGACTCATTGACTTATCAAAATTAAACTTTCCAAGAGAGTAGAAACTTAAAATTTGGTATGTAATGAAAAAATACTTTATATTACAAATAGATCAGTTAAAAACTTGCGAAGTCAAAGAGAGTGGAAGAAAATTATGGACAGAACTTGGTCTAATTGTGGATATCGGTACTTTAAGGGCCGAGATATTTGGATTATCTGAATAGGAACTTGGCGCTTATTTTATAGTCCCCGAGCCAGGTAAAAATTTGGGTAATTATTCTTCCAAGAGATAATTAGTAAAATGCATCAGAGAGTTGTATCATAAAGCTTTGTGAACGTCAGCTGCGGTTTCGTTGGGGCAATGAGCGGGGGTAGACTCCCAAACACGAAGAAAGAAAAACTATTTTTAGTCATTTCTCCCAACTAAAAACTTGTCAAATTGTAGCTAAACCAGTATCTCAAAGAATAAAAACAGTCAGCTGACTATAACATGGGGCATTATACGTCAGCTGGTCGCTCGAACATGAAAAAAAACTTATAAATAAATAAAAAATACTTTCAATGATTTGCTCTCAACTAAAAATTTACCTCATGGTAACTTATATGGAACTACGGATACATATTCACGACATCACTAAAGTTTTCATCGAAATCAATAAGATCAGTGGCGGCTTTACAGGGACGGCAGGGTCGGCAGTGCCGAACCACTGCTCCTCAGTGCCCAATGAGTAAATAATTAATTAAAATCAAAACATTTAAAACAAAAATCTTAATCTCCTTACAGAACAACCACCTTATTTACTAGAAAGCCATTTTTTTTGTATTATTTATGGTCCGCCTATACCGATTTATTTTTTAAATGACTCGCGTAGTTTAGAACTCCTGCAAAATTTAAACCCATACCAAAGTTTTATTCCTTTTCTACTTTTCGAATCGCCTTGGTATTCCCTAGTCCGGTTTTTCCGTACGGTTTCATTGATAAAACACAGAGAAACCCGAACCAAACATACACTTGATTTGTTTTGTTCACGTATTAATTTGCCCCATTCGGCAAATAAAGTTTTTCCGATAAAAAAAAGTGAGGTTAGGTTTAGGTTCTTATTAAACTTAAAAAAAACCCGCATCGATTTCTATTGATATTTTTAGTATTAAGGGAGTGCGTGTTGATCGATATTAAATGTTTTTTGGGACTGTTTTTAAAATAAACGGCTGTAATATCGTAAAAGAAGTTGTAGTGTAATTCCGTAAGAAAGTGGTTTTTATTATTATATTATTTTATCTCATAGGTGTCAGGTAAGCCGAAATTTTTTTTTATTTCGACAAAAATAGCAAAAA
>JAHBCN010015240.1:0-21282 GCA_019359885.1 Listronotus oregonensis
CATTTTTAACATGAAAGCATATTCTAAAGAGGGTCTAATTTGAGAAAGAAAACTGGAAAGCCAAAAACAAAGCTTACGTGGAAGACCGTAGGAAATATGCTTGTTAAGAAGCCTATTATGCCAGACCTGATCAAAAGCTTTGAATATGTCAAGAGCAACGATCTGGGATTCACCAAGAAACTCAAGGGACTTGCTCCAGTTGTGTGAGACAAAGGAAAGAAGATCAGCTGTGGCTCTTCTGCGACGGAATCCATACTGTCTGTCGTGTAAAATTTTGTGTATTTCCAAATACTTTAAGTTTGGGAACTAATGAATTTTTCCATTAGTTTACAAACAACAGAAAAACACTGTAAACGTTTAAGGTTTGAAAAAAGTGAAGACATTTTTATTAACCGATAATTACAAAAAAACAAATAAAAATATTAAAATTTAACACCCTAAATTTTGTAAAGGAGACATCTTTTGACAGATGTTAATTATATAAACACTTGCCAATAGAAGCAGTTGGGGAATCACCCCATAAAATATTTTATATTACTTAGGAAACACCCTGTATAGGATGCGTTGGCATAGCTTCAACGGGCCTTATATTTTTGACACTTATAAGTTTAGTTAGGTTTAATAGAAATATTATTAATTATTCCTTATGACATTTACGATAGTAACAATTATAGTATACCTATTAAGGTATAGGTGGAAATTATCCACGAATACTTTACGCTTTTTTTTATTGGTAATATTTATAATATTAATAATATTTTATTTAACGTTATAAAGTACTCATGCCAGATCAATAATTTTTCTTTCTTGAAAAACCAAATTTCGAGGTTAATGATTGGCAATGTCATCTTAGACTACACAATTCTCGCGTTTTTGTTTGATGTACCATGGTAATCTTTAAAACACGAGCGTTTTTAAAAGTTGGATTTAAACACGCTCAGGCATACTTTAATTAAGCAAAATAGGGTACCAATAAAAAAAAATACGTATGCCAGGATTGCTAAAATACATATAGCATTTGGGCTAGGAATTTTTATGTCCTGCATGGATTTACTTGAAATTTTCTCAGAGGGTAGGAAATAGCCCAAGGATCAAAGTTGATATCATGCCGGGGCGTGCTTTTATCCTGGGGGTGGTTGCCATCCCATCTTGGGGGTGGAAATTTTTATTACGTTTTAACTACAGAAATCGATACGAAAGAAATTTTTAAATAAAAAATTTCCAAAATTTTTTTTTAAAAAATAATATTTTTCGAGTTATTCGCGATTGAAAGTAAATGTTTTTTGACGAAAAAATCAACGTTTTTAATGGGGTTTTCACGAATAACTCTAAAAATATGCATTTTATCAAAAAAACTGTGGAGAGCAAAATTGTAGCTTATCAAAAAACTAGAAAAAAATGTTTTTTTATTATTTCTCTACAACCAATACAGACCGAGCTACGGTTTGTTAATGGTTAGGTTTTGTTCGTCAAATGTTAAATTTGAAAGATATAAAGTCAAATAGCGGGAAAAGTTTGCATTTTTTAAGGAAAACATATAGGAACTTTTTTAAAGTATATAATAAGACCTTTCTTTTAAAAACAAAAAAAGAGTTTTAAGCATGAAAATTGAGCGAGTTATGATAAAAATAAAGTCGGCCCCCTTTTTTTTCTAAAAAAAAGAAAAATAAAAAAAAACCCCCCAATTCCCCCCTCTTAATTAAAAAGATCTGTACCCTTCTGCGATTCTTTTTATATTTTGTATTATTAATACATTCTAGAATTTTAACCAAATTAAAATGCTTAATTTTAGAAAAATTGGAGCTTAAAGTGAAAAACGATTTTCCGCAATTTCGTAAAAATAGATATTTTCTTCAAAATAACTTCAACAATATTGGAGATACGAAAAAAATGCTAAGGTACCGAATTTTAGCTTTTTTAATAACAAAAACTTTTCATTTCATATCTTTTTCCGTAAAATAAATATTTGGCCAGATATGGCCGTTTAAAGCCCCTATAAACAGCGTTGGTCGATTTTCTAAAGGTACTGTGATGGCCCACTAATGTCAGCGTCTTTTAATTGACTGTGTCTATCACCATTCGTTGGCCCGATATTAATCCTCAATTAATGGTTCGACAGAAAAAAGACATAATGATACATCCACGGGGGGCCCATTAATTTAACTGAGTTACAAATCCAACGTTATTAATTAAGCATTGGCCCACTGCATTTATTCGTTACTCAGCGTACGTAAGATCGTGTTTTTTCTCTTTTTTCCCTTTCCCAAACCCCCACAACTAAAAGTAAAACGTGCCACTATAACCTTTTTAGAAGTTTGATTAATTTTGTGGATGATTAGGAATGACTCGAGCGGAAAGTTTGTACCGTTTTTCGGCATTTTTTTTGATTTTTTGTGTTTTGGCAAATGAAAAGTATATTATGAGTGAAAAAAGTACCCGGGGAAAGAAGATGAAGAAGTAAGTAGGCATGTTTCCACCGTAAATGTATAGAAATAATCTGTTGCCTGTCTGTTGTCTTTTTTAGTATTTCTTTTTCGGGTTTTTTTTTGACCCTATATATAGACTTTAAGTCTAAATGTTAGTTTAATTGTTAAAAAAACATATAAGCCCTAGTTATAAAAAGTTTTTAAAATTTATCCAAACGTAATTTTATTTTAGAAAAAAACCCCCCCTTTAAAAGGGGATGCCATCACTCAAGTTGAAGTGGAGAACACCATTAAAATCTGGTTGAGGCAAGCCGGTGACAGGAGTGGCGGGAGGGAAAAGAAGAAGAAGTACTAGGTAAGACTTAGCAATAAAATTAATTTAGATGTTTAAAAGAAAAGTTTCCCAACGTTATTCAATTTTTTTTGGGATTTTTATTGCAAAAAATTAATAGTGAAACGAAGTAATAATTGATGAGGCGTTAAAGTTTTTAAATAAATATTTGTTTTAAAAAAAAAATGGCTTGTTTTCTAGTAATTAAAAAAGAATTTTCTTATAAACTTTTATACAGGGTACCCCGTTAACGCAGGATACTGTAGCATCTACATTTGTACCAACAATTAGAGATGGTCAAATCCCCAAAAAAACATTAAAGGATCTTAAAGAACCGAATAATAAACTTATTTGCCACCATCTATAGTAACTTTGTTTCTGCAGCAATTGAAAACAATTTTTGAGCCAAAAAATTTGTAAAAATGACATGCATGCCCTTTTTTTTAATTTTTTTATTGGCCCCAATTTGTTTGTGATATTTTAAACCGCTGCAGAAACAAAGCTTATATATACCACATTTGTTTTGAAATCAGAATCATTAATGGCACAGGTAGATGTCACAAAATCGTGCATTATTAAAAGCGGGTAAAAAATATATATTATTAAAAAAAAAAAATAAAAATATCTGAAATCTGTAAAAAATTTTCCCGAGTTAAAAATATCCAAAAATTTTTGGTTGAGCCTATGATGTAGTATACAAAGAATTCTTAAATTAATCTAAATAAAACTAATTTTTAAATGCAAAATATAATTACTAAAAGTATATGTTCTTTTTTTGCTCTCCTCCCCCAGCAATAAAAAGGAAAAAGAGATAGTGAAGTTATTGATACTTAATTGTCAGTTGTGTTAAGTATAGTCCGATTTAAAGTTGAAAAGGCCACCAGCTTCATCAGCAGGCCTTGTTCCCTCTCACTTTAAAAAAATTGTCGCCGAAATTTTTGTTGGATATACGGTCAAATTCATGTAACGCGCCTATGTTTCAAATTTAACAATGTATGGGTGGAGCGTTGAAAAAAAAGGCTTAATTGCGGACTTTTTTTTGGATAATGTCCCTGGCCTTTTCTTTTTTAAATCGGACTCACACCCCTTAAAGTTTATAAAATAAATAAAACAATTTTTATTTTTTTTGTTGCAGTCGCTCTAAATTACTTTATTTTTAAGAAATTTTTAATATGTTTTTTTTTTTTTGGGTTTTAATTTTATAATTTTTTAAATTTTAAATTTATAAACTATTTTATTTTTAGTATCTTATTACCCCATGGTGATATTTTATAGTTTTAGAATCTTTGTTACTTATTATTATATTTCGTATTATTATGGGCTGCTATGTTAATTCTGACTTTGTTTCGTATTTTTATAGTTAGACTATCTTTTGGCTTTTTTAAATTAACTGAAAAACCCATTGTTTTAAGTGCCTCGTTTGTCTTGTTGTGCCCCAAAGCAATATATTATAGTTTTTTTATGTATCCATGGGTTTTTTTTTTTTAAAAAAATAAAAATTTTTTCATTTTTATTTTATTTGGTTCCCCTTTTATTTTAAAGAAAACCTAAATGAAACACGGTAAATATTAGTTACTATTTAGCTAATATCCCAATGTTTTTCCCCAAAGTGGCCCTAAATGAAACATCGGTAGATATTAGTTACTATATTTTTTTTTAATGGTTTTTCAACAGGGGGTTCAAAAACATAACATAGGGCCAATATGTAGAAGTATTGACAAACTGACTGATAAGTGGTGAGGGGCCCGGGGTGCCAAACGCAATAAGGGCCGATGTTGGCACCAACATACAGGGTGTCATTGAAATGGTAAAAAAAAAATTCGGGGGTGATAGTACCCCAAAAAAATAAAAAAAAAGTTCCTATAAGTATAGGGCGGAAAATGCATTTAAAAAGGGGTTAGGGGCACTGAAAGGGTAATTTAAAAAAAAGGTTTTTTTTTTTAAATTATAGGCAAAAAAAGAAAGGGGTTTCAAAAAAAAAACCTCTGCCATAAATTTTGACTCTAAATCAAATGGTGATACTAAAAAAATTTTTTGTAAAATCGGAAAGGGTATTTTTTTTCAAGGGAGGGGGTTGTTTCGTGAATAACTTTTTTCAGGGTATTTTTTTCGCAACGTGGGTTCTTTTTTTTAAAACTACATATTTTTTTCCCATCAAAAAGGAAAAATTTTTTGCACATCGCCCAGAGCGATGGTTTTCGAAAAAATTGAAGGAAAAAAATTTGTTTTGATGGGTTGCTAACTGGTTAATCAACATAAACTTATGAATGTTATGGCGTTTCAAAAGTAACCAAATAATTAATTGAAAAATTATAATTTCATTATTTTTAAAACATCTTATTGTTTAAAAAAATAAATAAACTGAATCCAAAAAAATTTCCCTTTTTAAAATAATGCATCCTTAAAATTTATAGAAAAAGTTCAAAGTGCCCCCCCATTCTTTTTAATGCAGACATCTGCTCTTCTTCTCCACGATCTGCGTACCCTGTGGAATATCCCAGGTGTTGTACGAATTTGATTGGAACAGTCAATAATGCGTTGCCGAAGTTGCTCTTCAGTATTAATCGGCACTGAGTAAACCAGAGTTTTCAAGTGGCCCCAGAAGTAGAAATCTAGTGGATTAAGATCTGGTGATCTTGCTGGCCAAGCTTGTGGACCACCACGCCCCATCCAACGCCTCTAAAAAAATTGGTTCAAATGATTCCTCACCGCTAGCGGAAAATGAGCTGGTGCACCATCATGATAAAATACATGATCTGCCTCTATGCTATGGGAACTTCGCCAAAAAATGCTGGTAGATCATGTATTAAAAATTAAAAAGGGAACTTTGACCATTTAGCCTAAAATGTTTATTAGTATAAGAAATAAGTGACTTTTCGAAAGGTGTAAAATTAACCTACCTCGGGGGGGGAAAAAAAAGATCCAATAAGTCTATCGCCAAGAATTCCCGCCCAAACGTTAACTGCGAATCGAATTTGGGATCGACTTTCCACAACAGCATGAAGATTTTCATCAGACCAGTGTTTTTTATGGTAATTAAAAAAATTTCCTTTTTTAAAAACCCCGTTTATCCGGAAAAACTTTCCCAAAAAAGGGGGTTCCCGGGGGAGTTTTTTTAATAACCAACGACAGAAGATGATTCGAGGGGGATAGTCTGCCGGAGCAAGAGCTTGTACCCTTTGGATGCTTTTTGGATACAGGAGTTGAGAATGAAGAGTCATCCACACAGAATGGCGACCCCGTTTTCCCGCACTGCAATTCTCCTTACCAAAAATCCCCGGATCTTCCTCTACATGTGAAAAAATGCGCTCCCCAACATCAGGTGAAACGTACCGTCAAATTACGGCCACGGTCTTGGTTTCTAGGTTCAAATGAACCTGTATCTTTAGGCGCTGATGAATTCTCGCAAATATCCGGTGAGTAGGTGCCCTGCGATTTGGTTTTTTTTGGAACAAAAAAGCGTTTCCCCAAAAGACCGTTTCCATTCGCTCTTCCATAAATAAAATGCATATCTGCCAATTCACTCACAGTGTATTCCAAATTTTTGTCAAATTTTACGTTTACGCACACTTCAACAACAATAAACTGACAAAAATACTTGTGAACCAGAACTTTTTTTTTTGCGTACGGGGAAATAAATAAAGTGATAAGACCGCATACCTTCAATGAATCAAATAAATATGCATTAAATAAGGAATTTTAGTATTTGGTTTATTTCGTTTTTTAAAGCAATAAGAAGCAACCCATCAGAGCAAACTCTTTGCCTTCAATTTTTTCGAAAACCATCGCTCTGGGCGATGTGCAACAAATCCCTTTTTTTTGGAGGAAAAAGTATGTAGTTTTCAAAAAATGAACCCACGTTGCGAAAAAAAAATCCTAAAAAAAATTATTCACGAAAAAACCCCCCCACCCTTGCAAAAACTACCCTTTCCGATTTTCCAAATAATTTTTTTTATCACCATTTGATTTAGAGTCAAAATTTATGGCAAATTTTTTTTTGAAATCTTATCTCGTTTTTTAAGCCTATAATTTAAAAAAAAACCTTTTTTAAATTAAACCCTTTAGTGCCCCTAACTCCCTTAATATGCATTTTCCGCCCTATACTTATAGGAATTTTTTTTCTATTTTTAGGAGTACTATCCCCCCCCCAAATTTTTTTTCACCATTTCAATGACCCCCCGTATATTGTGTCAATGGGCAGTTGAATAATTAAATAAAAAAAATATTTTTTGGGCCTTGATTTTCCATTATTCAATGTTTATAGGGGCCTCTATTTACGAGCGACCACCTTATTCTAGCCCTTTAACTCATCCCTTTTTAAAAACTAAGGGTTTAAAAAAAGATTTAATTTACATAGCCTTGTACTTTTAAAAAAAAATCTACAAAATTATTTTTAAACAAACTTTCTATCATTAAAACTAAAGGAGCTATGTTTAAAACCAATCAATTTTTTTTTAAAAAACCCCCAATAGCCCACTTCGGAGCAAAAATTCTATAAAACCGATATACTTTTACTTTTACCGGTAAAATTTTTTGAAACCCAATTTTCTTTTTTTTCCCCATTTTTTATCTATTATATTGATTTATAAAAATTGCAATGTTGTAAGGGGTGGTTTTTGGGGGAAGGCCAAATTGCACGCCTTTTTTTGCAAACCAAACTAAAAAAAAAGAAAATAATTTTTTTTAATATAAAGAGTTTGTGTTACAGTTATGGAAAGTCCCCAAAATTATAATCAATTATGACCAATTTTTGAAATAAGATTAAAATAAAAAAATTGTTATTCATAAATAAATAAAACTGAGGGGAAAGGGCAGTTTTAATTTCCCCCAGACCCCGAAATTCGAGATTTTTGCCCGTCTCGATTTCGAGACAAGATCAGACGAGACTTTTTTGTTTTTTTTTTTTTAGACGAGATCGAGAAAAACACTTCGGGGATTTTTCGAGACGAGAAATTATTTTTGGGGTTTTGATCCGAAAAAAGGGGTTACAATAACTCACAGCTCTAAATAGGCCAGAAAATAGAAAATAAAAAACTATGCTAAAAAAAAAATTTTAATTTATTTTAAACTTAGAACATAACAAACCAAAAAAAAAAAAAAAAGACAACAAAGCAGAAATTATTTCGATATTTTTTGATTTCGATAGGGGGCAATAAGTCACAGCTCTAAATACGCCAGAAAAAAAAAAATTTTTAAAAAATTTTTAAGAAATAGTTTTAATTTATTTTAAAAAAAAGAACAAAAAAAAACCAAAAAAAAAAACAAAGATAGCAAAGTAAATAAAAAAAGGCAAAGATAAAAAAAATTTTCATATTCTGAAAGAACCCTAAACGTCTTAAACTGTTCCAAAAAATTACAAATAATCTGCGTAATATCGATAATTTTTTTTTTTTTTAATGACTGTTTGATTATAAAAAAGGTTTGGGGTTTGGATTGGGGCATGTACATTCTTCCCTTTTTCAAACGAAGAAAAAAATTTTTAAATTTCACCTTTTTTCCTAGGTAAATTTTAAATGTATGGATAAAAAAAAATTTAAAATTTAAAAAATCAAGGGTTTTTTTTAAATTTTTATTTTTTTTGGGAAAAAATTCTTTATTTTTGTGCTGATTTGGGGGTTTTTTTTTTTTTACGTGGCTTTTAGTAGTTTTAGTTCATAGCATATATGTACAGCCTCTGTACAAGGTGATTGGTAAGTAGAGGCGAAAAATAAAGGCCCGAATTAATTTTTTAATTTTAAATTAAAAACAAAGAATACTTTTTTTTTAAATTTTTTTGTTTTCAAAAAATTTCACTATAAAGTTTTGCTAAAAAAAAAATTTTTAACACATTGTGGGGGTCGCTAATCTTAGTTGGCGCTTTTTTAAAATATTACGTCATATGAAATCAAGTTTGACTTTTGTCAATAAAAATTGACAATTTTTTAATCTGTTATTGAAAAAATCACAAGAAAACGGAGTTCACTAACGAAGAATACGGTAATATTGTTTATGTGTATGGGTATAACAAAAAAAAAAATAATTATTAAGCATTGCACCAAAGTGTCTAACTTTTGACAACAGTCAAACTTGATTTCATATGACGTAATAATTTAAAAGCGCCAACTAAGATTAGCGACACCCACAATTTTTGTTTTTTTTGCCAAAACTTTATAGTAAATATTTTGGAAACAAAGGAAAATATGCAAAAAAAGTTTTCCCTTTGTTTTCAATTCAGAATTAAAAAATAATTTGGGTCTTTATTTTCCCTCTACTTACCAATAACCCTGTATTTTAACGTTTTTTTTAATAGTAAAAATTAATACCCTTTATTGCAGCCTTGGCCTTGTGTTGTACGTTATAACCATACATGAATTTCCTTAATAACATTTAGTTTTTGTTTTCGAGACTCTCGAAATTTCGAGATCTTGAATCGAGATCGAGAAATTTTCTTCGAGAAAAACTTCGAGACGAGTTTGTTTATTTCTCATCTCGATGATCGAGACAAGACGAGAAAGTGCCTTCGAGACGAGATTCTCGTCTCGATGAAACCCTAGGCAATAATTTTTAACATTTTCGCCCCACTTTTGAATTACCTTTTAATATTTTAAACCAAAAAGGGATTTCTTTCTTTCACCCATCTTTTACCCGGGATAAAAACGGCCGTTTTTTTCTTTTCCTGTTTTTAAAAAATAACTTACACACAATTTTAAAAAAATGCCGATTTTTTGGGGAGCTTTTAAATAATTTTGTTCCTTATAAAATTTATTTAAAGGTCAAAACTCCATTTACCTTTAATTAAATTAAACTTTAATCCCAGTAACCTTTTTTTTTTAGCTGGTTTTTTTAGACCCTGCTTTATTTTTTTAAGGGTGCAAGAACCTATTTCTGGCAATAGAGGGTTGCCGCGAGACGAGACGAGACGAGATAAAGCCTTGTCTCGTCTCGTCTCGAAATTTCGAGATAATATATTTCGAGACGAGGCGAGACAAGGTCAAAAGAGACGAGAAAACGTTTGTCTCGTCTCGTCTCGTTTTGTCTCGTTTGTCTCGAGTTTTTTGGTTTATTTTAAATTTTAATTTCAATATAAGTGATTAGTATTGTATAGGATAATTTCAATAAAAATTAGTTCGAAATTTAAGAAAATGCTTGGACCCGTCGATTTTTATTTTTAGCTACATGTTACACATTTTTAAACTAATTTTTATGTCTGCACAGTGCACAAGTGGTGATAAAAAGACATATTTTTTTAATGAAACACACATATTTTATCATTACATTATTAATTTCAATGTTTAATTCTAGAAATGTTCATTCTCAATTTTTTTTCCAATTTTTAACTTTTTATATATAATTAAGTATACCCAAACTATCCCAAAAGGCAATATTCTTATACCACGTAACTTTCTGGGTAAGAGAATATGAAGTAGGTATAGGAATTTCTAGAATTGAATAAATAGAATCCAAAACTTAAAAAATGAGTAGGTATAGGTATTTTATTTAAAATTTAAAAAAATTACTTTTTAGCACCCTAATACTTTATGGACGTGCCCTGTCTAATTCAAAATATCGTTTAAATTTAACATACTATTTAACCATATACCTAATACTTACATAAGCACATTATCTACAAATCTTATATTCAAGGCATTAAATTACTTATTCCTCGCCATCGTTGACTCATCCTGTACACTATATACCTACAAACTAATAGCAAAATCTGCTGCAAACTGGTATGTATTTTAAGAAGGATGCATTGTTTTTAGTTTAAATTAAAACTTTAAAAAGTTAATAGCGGCATATCCTCAACTAATAGAAAAACATGCAAAAACAACCCTCTGTATAGGCATCAAAAGTGCGCCTGTAACATTTAAAATAAACCGTAGAAGAAAAATACGTAAAAAAAAGGACTGTCCCATTTATGATGTATCTCTTTTTGGAACACCCTTTATAAATGCTATATTTTTTTGTAACATGCCTTGTAAAATAAAAGTTGACGTGATTGAGCTTTTCTTCAAATTGTGTAGTTTTTCTCAAAAATTGGTGATTTCAGACTTTACGGACACCCATAATATGCAACTAAAAATAAAATAAAGAACTAATAATTTGTTTTTTTATTTAAAATAAAATATAGAACATATAAGTGACATAAAAATGTCACAAAATAGAAAAAAATCTAAAGATAATGAAACATAAGTCATAAACTCTATTACAAAAACGTAAAATGTTTTCTGAAGTTTTTTTTAAAAAATTATACAGGTGTTTGAGCAATAGTTTTAAAATTTTTTTTAAATGCGGTTAAAATCTTGTAAAAAAGTCTCTATAAACATAAGTCCGGATATATATATATATATATATATATATATATATATATATATATATATATATATATATATATATATATAAATATATATATATATATATATATATATATATATATATAAAATAAGTTTTAAAATAATTTTTTTAAAACAATTTTTTGATAAAACAACTTTTAAAATACAACTTTTTTCGTTATTTGGTTTTTAGGGAACAAAATAACTCCCACTTTTCAAAAAGGGTATAAAAAAATCAGTTTAAAATTTTTTCCCTTAAAAAAAAACAAAATTAAAAAAAAATCAAAGACAAAATAGTTGTATTTTAAGTTTTTTATCGAGGTAATTCACAGTGCTAAAAACCGTAATTTTTCACGATAGCGTTTTTCTCATAAAATTTTAAAGAAAACACGCTTAGTAAAAAAAATCTGGTTAATTTTAAAGCACGAGCGTATTTAGGAGAATATTTACGAATCAAAAACGTAGATAAAGTTTATTAACCCAAAAATTAAATATTAATTTAACAAACCGTCATTTTTATTTAAAAATTTCGTATTGTCAATTTGACGGGAAGTGGAAAAACCACGTTGCCTAGACGACGTGGAATTTCCGCGTAATTTTTTCCCTAATAACCCCTTTTCATATGGATAAATATTACATAAATGGGAAAAATTCAAAAAAATTAAAAAATAATAAAACTACAGGGTGATATACTTTTTAAACAATTTAAATTTTTGCTTCTTTTTTAACACAATGTAAATTTTTGAAACAATGCATTCTTGACCTATGTTTATAAAAACTTATTTTTGCAAGATCCCAATGCTGTCGAAGTTTGTAACACTAAATCTTAAACAACCTGTATTTAAATTTTTAAGAACTAGAAATATATTGTTGGAGATTTATTACAGTTAGTTCACTTAAGTTTTAAGTCATTAAAATTTTTCCCGAGATGTCTCGTCTCGTCCGTCTCGAGTTGTCTCAAAAGAATTTATCTCGTCTCGGCTAAAAAATACCCCCGGGACGAGACAAATGGTTCGAAGAGACGAGACGCTCCTATTTGTGTCTCGCGGCAACTCTATCTGGAAAAAAAAGGTAAATAGGTAATTTTTTATAAGTCTTCCTCTACCACACTTGTCGGCGTTTCGCCTCTTTTCTCTCTCGGGCAACTGCGTTATAAACTTCAAAGCTTGACGGTAGGTCACTTGAAAAATTTTTTTCCTTTGGCAAAGTATATCAACGCATTTTATATTTAATTATCTTTATTCTCAAATTTTTTAAAAAAGTCACTTATAAAAATTTACCTGTTTCCTGTTGCCATATAGTCTGACAAAAAATGAGCGGTCAAAATTAGCTAGGCATGTTTGTACGGTTCAATATTTGACTATCAAAATTTATTTAGTTATCAATAGTCAAAGTAAAAAAAAGGATTAAAAAGTTAATTTAATTAAAAATAGTCTTGACCATATTTTGATAAGCAATATAGTAAATCATTTGTTTTGTGTAAGATTAACAAAAATGGTTTATTGGTTAACAATGGGTGAAGGACGTTTTCTCTTTGGTTTTTAGACTTAAGGGATTTTAAATGGGATATATTGTTATTACTATTCAGGATGTCTTACCAAAACGAATTTAAAATTTTAATACATGTTTATATTCCGCAAGCAGAAAAACTATTAAACGGCACTCGTGAAACTTCCCGTAAAATTACAATAAGAAATTACGTTTATTAGTTGCCTAATATTATAATAATAATAATAATAATAATAATAATAATAATAATAATAATTTTATTCAAGATTTTTTAAAGACAATATAAATAAAAATAAAATTAGAATTTAAATAAACATAAACAATACAATAAATAAAAATAAAAATATTTGTTAAGTAATAAATATAAACAACAACCCAAAATCCTTTACTTTTTTACATTTGGCCCTTTGTTTTAATTATTAAGGTAAATTAAAAAAATCCAATCATTTGAAATTCTATTAAAAAAGGAAACATAAAATTAATTGGCGATTTTAACATAACATTGGGTTTGAGCTCATCACACATAAATGTAACATAATTTCTAGAAATTTTAAACCCAAGAACAAAAAATTAACTGATCCAGCAGTGGACAATCAACTCCACCGCGCAGCAATTTAAACAAAAAATTTATGGAGCACACCCCTCCGCAGTTCTAAGCTTTAAAACTATATTTTGTAACAAAACACGAAAACTGAACCCCTCTGGGTAAACACCCCCTACCTTAAAATTATTTTAAAAAACCTTCTGGATTCTATCTATATTCTTTATATGGCAATTATAGTAAGGATTCCAAATTAATGAAGATATTCAAGTTTTAACGTAGTAAGTACAATACAGGAGCTTTTTAACCGTTGATCATTAAAATTCCTGCTATTAGCACAATGAAGCCAACTCCAGTCAAGAATCATCTGATTGATGTGATCCACAAAAATTAATTTGTATCAAATTAACTCTAGAAACCTTTTGTGAACCAGTTCTTCTAATAACCCCCCCTAGTAAATAGGGGTATTGAAAAAATGCTGTTTACGAGTGTGTCATTACTTTACACTTAGCTGTATTAAGACTGAGCTTTTTCCTGCACCACCTCTGAATAATATTTAATTTTGTTGTAATAGTACACAATCATCATCTGTTTAATGGGTAAAAATACTTTAGGTCATTTGCAAAAAGTAACTTTCACACTTGATGGGGAACAAATCGTTAATAAAAGCAAAAAATAAAGGCCCTAAGTTAGAACCCTGAGGACACCGATGTTAATATATTCATCTATTGTACCCATTATAAAACACAAATTGTTTCTATGGTTAAATAGAATCGAAAAAAAATTTAGGTTGGCTTATCGAATCACTTCTCAGCTTATCAAGAAAACCCCCATGGAAATTCTGTCAAAGGCCTTGGCAAATCCGTATAGACTACATCCATGTCTATTGTCAGATTTTGGACAGTAATTGCGTTAAACATGCCATATTAAAAAATTGATCTACCATCTACAAAACCATGTTGTTCTAAAGCAATATATGTGGGAAATGACAGGTTAATTCGCTATAAAGAATCGACTCAAGGGCCTTTTCAAAATTGCTAAGTATGGAAACAGGCGATAATTATTAAAAATTTGATTGCGTTACCATTTTTTAAAAAAAGGGACATCTTTTGTTGCTTCCATAACTTAGGCATTGTTAGTTTTTGCACGTGATATTTTATCTCATGATATTATCTCAAGTATCACATTTAAACACCTATGAAGATGTAGCATAGTAAGTTTTGGAATATAGTTCAAAATAATGTTGCATCCAAGAAATGAAACAAATAAAATTTTTAGATTTTGGCTAAGAGTTACAGCACTTTAAAATGAGGCTAAAATTATATTTCTCGGCTTAGCCTCCGTGCTAAAATTTTTCACGCTTAATTTATGGATTATGTAGTATCATTCATATCGTAGTTACCACTTGTGAGTATAAACACTCAAGATGATCCGGATTTGTGATCCAATAAATAGAAATCGATTCCCTAGATTCGATTTCCTTTTTCCTTAAAAAAGGATTCGTGATTCGTGTTGGTGATTCGATTCCTTCACAAGCATCCGTTAATTGGTTCTTTTTTTGAAGGATCCGTTCCAGCTCTGATGGTATTAAACTACCCTGTAGCTGATTTTCTTTATTCAGTATTATTTCTAGTAATAAAGGGCCTAATTAAGGTTTAATTAAATTAAAATTTATATGTCCAGTGGCATGTCAGGAGACACCTTATCAAAAATAATTGTAAAAAATATGTACCCCACCGACTTTTTCTCTGCAACTTTTATATTTTTTTATATTAAGCAGCTTAAAATACATTTTTTTGTCTCTTGATATTTTTTCCTATCTTTCTTTGTTTTCGAAAAAAAAAAAATGTAAACCAATTTATTGTGAGTCTTAGAACCCCATTAAAGAAACTTTCAAATTAAGTTTTAATTTGCAACTGGAGTTACGATCTCACTGACAGATAAATTAATGGCAGTACGCATGACTTAAAATAGATCAGGCAATCTAAAAGGATTTACCCTACAATAAATAAATTTTCCTGTCAAGGTCTGATGTAAATGCGGTTTTTTGCATCTTGTTCAGAACGACCGTAGGAAAATAGTTCCACCTTTTTTATGTTTTGGAAGAGGCGGAAATGAATCGCGGGTGGATAAAGTGCATCTAGAAGTGCATCGCATACGGCAAACCTGCCAAAATGCACGAAACCCGCGAAATTTACTCGAGAGTTTTGGGGGCCCCTAAATTCAAAATACCCGAATATTAAATTCACCCTAACCCTCCGGGGAAATTTTTTTTCAGCGAAAAGGGGGACGCGGAGAGCACGTAAAATTCAAGGTTTTTGAAATGGCTGAAAAAATGCCTTTGGGGGGTTTTTGCGGGCGCTGATTCCGAATTCGAAGGTGAAAATTGCCCCCTGTGCTCGTGAAGGGGTGCACGGAGGAGGGACGAGAGGGTGGGGGAGCTATTGATAAAATATTTATGAACTTGTAGCATGGAATAATCAGTATTTCGGCGATAGAAAATTATATCGTGTGACGTTGGTGGTATATTGAAACAATTAGGACCCGGGCATGAATGAGAAGAGCACAAAATTTCCTAATGCTTTGAGATGCTGCTTTTCGAAATTTCCGCTGTATACGCCTAATTTTTTCAGCTATTCCTAGAACTTTAAGGCAGGTTTGCCGTATGCGATGCACTTCTAGATGCACTTTATGCACCCACGATGGCGGAACTTTTTTCCTACGGTCGGGTCGGTCTAAACAAGATGCAAAAAACCTCATTTAAATCAGATCTTGACGAGAAAATGTATTTATTTTTATCTAGATTGCCTGGTCTAAAATCCCAAAACGTTCAATTTAAATAATGAGACTTCTCACAATATTAATGGTTTTTCTTTTCTCTTCTATGCTCTTTGGTGTACCCGCTTTAAAAGAAACCCAATCAGTTAAATAAATTTCAGATTTTTTATACCACTCTTAAAAATTCCCTTTGTTTTCTAAGCTCTATTTGTGTCCACGCTTCGAATGTTTATCAGAAAATCGACACACGTTTAGACCAACACTCCATAATTTCACTTTTACAACGGTTTAATGACGTGGCTAAGTGCACATTCGGATATCCGATAACGAACAGCTAATCCTAATTATAAATGAAAATGGTCTAGTTTATATAGATAACAACACTTATAGGGTTATGCAAAAAGAAATGAAACATGTTATAATTATAAATACTAAGCTTTTATTGCATTTTAATGTGTTTTAAACGTCCAGTTTAACTATTTTAATATCTTATGAGCCGTTTTCAAAATTACAGTAAACTTGTAACGCAGTAAATGTGTTATCGCGATTATGTAATTGCCCCTGCTTTGTCTGAGGTATAATTAAGTATAAATGCAACATTAGCAACTGGAGAATAATAAAACAATTGTAAATTTTGTGGATATCTTTATATAAATACAAAAGTTTTGTCGTACTTGTCATCATCATCAATCAGCCTTGTCGCGTCCACTGCTGGACATAGGCCTTCCATAATCTGTGCCACTCCTCCCTGCACTGCGCCACCTGCATCCAGTTGTGCTTGATGCGCCTTATGTCATCAGGCCATCTCGTTGATGGTCGACCTCTATTTCGGTAAGCCTCATCTCTCGGCCTCCATTTAAGGATTTTCTTGGTCCATCTGTCGTCAGTTGTTCTTGCAATGTGTTCTGCCCAGTTTCATTTTAATGTTGTGATTTTCCTGACACATCCGCTACACCTGTTCTTCTTCTCATTTCGTTATTCCGGATTTTATCTCTTAAAGAAACACTCACAATGGCTCTCTCCATAGCTCGTTGTCGTACTTGTAAATTTTTATATATTTCAGATCTTGGAACATTTCATAAAGGCTTAAAGCCTTAGCACTAAGGCACAGACGGTGTCTGAAGTAAGAGGTAGTTGATTAACACGTTATTTAGCAATTAGGTGGGTTGAAGGAGAAGAGAAAAGTTTCAAGGCAGCAAATTCCACAGTCAAAACAC
This sequence comes from Listronotus oregonensis, assembly GCA_019359885.1. Classification (NCBI taxonomy): domain Eukaryota; kingdom Metazoa; phylum Arthropoda; class Insecta; order Coleoptera; family Curculionidae; genus Listronotus; species Listronotus oregonensis. The sequence continues at coordinate 17,115 of JAHBCN010015240.1, forward strand.
TTTAAGAAAGAAAGAACGAACAAAGTGGGAGGTTTCGGACCTCACCAAATAAATTATAAGAAAATGCAGAGAAATCATTTTGTGTTGATCTGCTTGAAGCTGTTAAAGAAGGAATTATATGGGTTAATGCTTCGGAGCAGAAGCAGTAAATATCTATAAAAATCTATAAAATAGTGACAGATCTCCTACCGTTCGTCGACGGACCAAAAAATAAATTTATTTTCTAAGAGTGAAAGTAGTAATAGGACAAAGAGCTCTTTCTTAGTTAAAAACAAGAATGCCAAAATTATGGAAGATGCCATTCTTTAGACATAAAAACAGTATTTTAAAGAGGGTCTTTATTGGGTTACATACAGAGCTGATTAACAGAGCACAGAGAAATTTAAGTTTTTAAAGCTGCCGTGGCTATGGATATAATGCCAATTAGGTCATTTCTAAAGCAATGCCCGCAATGTTAAATGATTCTTTAATCTATAGAACTTGGCTGCTCATAAGTATATAATGAGTAATGGTAGACTTTTTTTGCGACCACAGACATGATTCTGTTTTTGAGGTATTGACTGGGCAAAATTTTCGGTTAAAGAAAAAATATTTCTTAGACTTACATTGTCTTAATTTATTTAAAAACAAAGATTTTAACATGTAAGTATCTCCAGCCGTCTACAGGTAAACACCGATTTTTGATGCCCAACTCCAAAATTAGTTAAAGGTTTTTAAAAAGATATCTGCATTACCCTGTGCATGCTTTTCAAATCAGGCTTAAAGACTCTCTTAAGAGACCGAATTTAAGAATAAAAGTTATTATTTTCGGTAAAATTATGAATTTAATGTATAGGCTTTTTGCGTAAATAAAGTTTCATGCTATGTAAGTACCTTTTTAGCAGAATGTAAAATAGTTATTTTCCTTAACAAGTGCGCAAAGTAATACTTTTCCGCACGCGACTCCGTTATAAATGGGAATTATTTGTTGATAACATTTACAACAAAAGAACAGTTATTAGCATATTGTAAATTAATTGCAGAACCTCTAATTTCATTTAGCGGGTGGCTTATGGAAGCGCTTATTGTACGGCTTGATGAAGGTTGACTTAGCTCAGGAGGGAGTTGTTCATGGTCAATATTTTATTCGACATATCCTTTTTCTGATTTGTGGATTCATCAATGTAGCTCTCAGCTACAGCCGTTGATTTCAGCCCCAAGTTGCTTGACATTGGTAATTCCTTCTCCAGAATCGCTAACATAGTCGCAGAGGATCGACGAAAACTATGTCCAGTGTACTCTTCTGGATTTTTTAATTTTAGGTATGCAGCAATTTCTGAAGGCATTTTGCCTCTTGATTATTCCCACACATTGCGTACTGCATGCTCCTTGTTTTACTGGACAAAAAAACGTCTGTGTGGGGTATGTGGTTTTCGCAAATTTGCATATTTACGGTACAATTGCAGATAAAGTCCGTTATTTGTTTCATCGGACACTACAAAGATTCTGGAACTGTTATTTTTACTGTGAGGAATTTTCACCACCATCAAATTTTCATTATCTTGTATGTCATCAATCATTATTTTTAAGTTCATCTCTCCTACAAGCACTGGCTAATCCAAAAATTGTAGCAACTTTTATTAGAAGGTAAATATTATCAGGTGCTTCTTTCATGAATCTTGAAACTTCTTCTTTGCTGAAAGTTTTTGATTTTTTTGGCCGGTATCCCACGTTTTGGTGTTTAAGTAGTGATGTAAGCTTGCAATAGGAACTTAAATCAAGGTTCCTTTTCACTTTGAGGACATTTTAACATGGAGTACTTACTCCATAAAGTATTAGGTTTATATGTTTTTTGCAAATCCGCAAAATAGGCAAGAAACTTCTTCTTTAATACTTTTTGTTCCCTTGCTGGAGCACCAGTTTTCGAAATGACTATATTGATTCTCATATTTTTCACGAGATTTTGCTGGTAATAACCACAACTTACGGTATTTGCTGCATCCAGGATAGAATCTGGTAGCTCCTCATCGGAACTACTCATTTTAAATAATTATTTTTGTCGTTGTTTTTATTTAATTAAAAAAGATACTATGACGCCTTTTCATTAAAAATGCTTGTTTGTATTGAAATTCATTTGTGCAATTGCTTGTTCATATGGAAACGAAGAAAAATCTGACGTGTTAAAATCACCAAGATTACATATTGTTGCTTGACTTGTCATAATCATTTATTATTATTATACAGGGTAATTAAAAAATTTTTTTTTGTTTTTAGTTGAAATATTGAAAATACGAAGTAACAAAAAAAAGAGAATAAACTAAAACTTGCAATGGCTTCGTATATTGCATGAAATAGCTCTACAATTACTAAAATACATATAAATCTTGCTTACCTGTAAGATTTTAGAGTAGTTTTACTTTTCCGCACAGCGTGCAGAAAAGTTTTCCGCACTCAAAGTGCAACTTTGCGCCCTCAAATGCGTGCGGAAAAGTGGAGTTTTCCGCACGCTCGTAGGAAAAATGGATTTGTGCCGAAAGTCAAATTTGTTGTTAAATTGAAACAATTAATTTAACGACAAACTAAACTAATAAAGAGTGAAAAATGAAACATTTTGGCATTGTAGCACATTTACCTAATGCCAAGTGGTTGTCAAGAAATAATTAAATTTGGTATTTTGCCTTTAAAATCGATGAAGCGTAAAAAATATAAAAAAATGTTACCTTGCACAAAATATGAAAAAATAAAATAATAAGTTTGGCACAATTTTACAGTGTTCACATGATGAGAAGTACTATTTTCAATTATTGCCCTTTTTTATTGTTAAACTTTTCAGAGCGGACCAAACGTTGGGGCACGGAAAAATTTTTGTCACTGGAAAGCTACTCAAATTGTCCATCGCAACCTTCGAACATATACTACTAGAAGCAGCCTTGTAACTTGGTCGTGCGAACAATGTACGTGAGAGAGAAAGAAAAATACAACATTTCTTTCTCGCTGTGCGTTTAAATGGGATTCTATTTCATTTATTGAATTAAAAAAAAATCCAACTAGAATCACTTATGTAAAGTAAATGCCATGTTCCTATTCAAAAATTTCGGTCTCTTAAAATACTGGGATCTAACATTAGACAAAGTCCTTATTTGACTTTGCAAGCTATCTGTATTAATAGAAAAAATTTGTGTGTATTAGTAAAAAAAAAACATTTATCAGTAAACCCAGATCAATAAAAGCTTTTAAAGTAGAAAAAAACTTGGTCTAAATTTAGATCCCAGTATATTTATTCGTATGAACTTTTACACATTGCTTAACATTACAAAGATAGAAAATTACAATACATTATACTAAGATATAAGAAAAGATTACAGTCTGAGTTAGTTGGTGGATTTCGTTCAAGCTGTCTTCGTACCGTGTAGCTGAACAATATTGGACAATGCGGTAGACTGTTTGTTCAGCAGCGTTGCATTTGTCACATATCTGTCTACAATGCCCCATTGGTTAAGTGACTTATTGCATACTCCGTGGCCTACTTTGATTCAGTTGAGATTACACCATTCACGGCGAGAAAGAGAGAACCCGTTGGGCTTTACTGTGGGGTTTACAATCAGGTGTGCGTTGTTAGCTACTTCGTCCCATTCGTCCATCCAATGCTCATCGATGGTAAAATTATCTAAGAGATTGTTAGCATCTGTTCTTGTTGGCGGGTTTCGATTTCAGCCGTATTTGACCCTGGTTTGACTGATCGATGTCAGTACTTATGGGCAGTGATGAATTCATTTGACATTTTTGGTACTGAGCTTTTAGGTGGTGCTATGTTGCTTAATACTGGGAGCCATTGACTTTAAGGTCTAGATTTATTATGGAAATTTAGATCTTATTTTACGTAAATATTTTTTGGATATTAACTCTTCATTATAAAAAAGACTGTATACCCACTATGCCACTAAACAGTCAGTCATATAAATTTCGGACTCCTTTTACCAATCGTAAAAATCCCCTTTGTTTTCTAAGCTCCATTTGTGTCCACGCTTCGAATATTTATCAGAAAATCGACACACTTTCAGACCAACACTCCATAATTTCACTTTTACGACGGTTTAATGACGTGGCTAAATGCACATTCGGATATCCGATAACGTAGAGCTAAGCCTAATAGTAAATGAAAATGGTCTAGTTTATACAGATAACAACA
>JAHBCN010015241.1:0-21329 GCA_019359885.1 Listronotus oregonensis
TGACAAGAAAACTAGTAAAAAACACAGTGTTATACAAAGCGTGGAACTGGGAACGTGGAACACTGACTTGCATATTATCCTATATTGTTTACGCTACTAAACGACTAGAAAAGTAGAAAGGCAACAACGCATCCAAATCTTGAACGGTGGCGACTCGCTCGAATTTCAGGAAATATCCTGTCGCCAATTGATGCACCGAATTAAACGCGGGCAATCGGTTGTCTGTTGGCGCAGCCTATATTGTTTGTGGTTATAGGTACTCTATATAACCATTCAGTGACCTGATATAATAGTAGGAAATCCCTGCAAGAATAAATAACTAATATAAGTTGAGAAAACAACCGACACATATCAAAATAGGTTAAAACACTTGAACAAGACTCAACAAGAACAAACATCCGCAGAATCGCGAACAAGTATAATATTAAACCAGCATTTAAATACCAAATCATTTTAAAAAGTATTCTAAATAAGACGAGACCGGATAACAATATTTCAAATAATAAGAGTATCTACCAAATTCCCTGAGTATGTGGTAAGGTCTATGTTAGGAAAACAAAACGACCACTCAAAATTAGAGTTAGGGAACACAAAAAAACGTGCAAACGAAGTCAGGGGTTGCCGAACAGGCATGGTCAAAACAACACCGCATACAATGGTCGGAAGCAAAAGTTATTTATAAAGAAACCCACTGAAAAAAAAAATAAAATTTAAAAAAGTTGTAATAATTTTCAACAATCAAAATGTATTTAGCAAGCCATATTCCGAATATCGGTCAGCCGTTGCTGAACCGTAAAAAGCCTCGGTAAACAACGGCTAGTATACCGGGTGTTGCTCCGCCGAGCGGGACATAGTTAATCCCATGTAAATTTTGAAGTAGCCAAATATTGGCTCCCCTAATTATTTTAGAAAAAAATGCTATTAGGATTTAGTAAAGAGCACAATAAGTTCCATCCAAAATGCAAATTTGAGCATTTTTCAACCAACCAGTAAAGAGTAAACTGCTTAAATACTTCTGCAACGTAGTATCTCATTATGCACCCTATACTCTAGAAATCAATAATAAAAACACCATATCGATTTATCAGTGACAATTTAGATCATTAATTTATAATGTCATTGCCAAAACTGAACAATTTTATACGGGAATTTTAAAAAGAATCCTCGCATTTCATTTTAGTTTACAGCTAATTCCAACACATGCACTCACAGTTACGCAAGACAATAAAACAAATTTGTCTACATTTAGAAATCAATTTATGACGAAAATATCAGGATTTAATCAAATGCTCAAATATTCCTCCATTAACTGCCAGACAATAACCCAAACGATTATAAAACTCATTTCTTACGTTGGCTAGTTGGTATATCGATATTCTGGCACATTCAGCGGAAATAGCATTCCTTAGCTGGTCTAAATTTTCATATTTTTTATTGGTATAAAGCTTAGTTTTTAAATGTCCCCATAGAAAAAAATCGTTTGGCGAAAGATCCGGAGACCTGGCTGGCCAAGATATTGCGTGGTTCGGGCCTATGATGTCGTTATTAAATGCGTTGTTCAACTATTCGCGCACAGCTCTGGTACTGTGTGCTGGGCAGCCATCCATTTGATACCAAATCTCTTGATTTTCACGAGCAAGGTTGTTCAAAGCAGGCAAAATTTGTTCCTCTAGAAGTTCCAGAAAGTACTCCGCATTTAAATTTCGGTCAAGGAAAAATGGTCCAAGGATATGGTGGCCGAAAATTTCCGTCATAACATTAATTTTTTTGTGGATATTGAGTCCTTGTCTCAACAAATCGATTTTGGTTTTCGTTACTCCAGTACCGGCAATTTTGAATTTTGGGTTCGTTGTTCAATGTAAAAGTGCATTCGTCAGTAAAGCAAATATTTTGTAAAAAACCTCTGTCAGTGTTTGTCCTCTCCATCATCTCAAAGCAAAATTCCTGTCGTCGTATTTCGTCTCCGTCTCTTAATTCTTGGTGTCTTTCGTACTTGTAAGCGTGGTATTTACATCTTCTCAAAATTCGAGTTATTGTGGTGTGGTCTTGTCCAGTAATGTCCTCCAGTTGTCTCGTGCTAATGTTTCTTTCGGCCTCCTGTACACAAAGTATCACGTCTAAATCCTTCTCGTTTTGTACAATTTGTCTCTGATTTTCACGTCGATTTTCTTTACATTTGCAATTATTGATTACTGTGCCTGTAGTTTCAAGTTTTTGTCGTTCGTCCGTTCTATTGTCGATTTACTTGGTATTGGCCTATTGGGAAAATAGGCTGCAAACATGTCCGCTACTCTTCGATAACTATTTCCCTGATAAAACCATTTTATAATAGTGATTTTTTCTTGATTTGAGTAGTTCATTATTTAAAAATGATGTGACATTGATCTGACAACTTGAGAGTAAGAGGTTAAATAATTTTTCTGGCATTTTATTATAAACTTCTAATAATACAGGGCGCGTAAGAAGATAGGAGATTCGTAACTTATTTTAGCATTTATCTCTTAGCTGGCGGACTGAGAAGAGCTGAAATTTGTACACTGAGTACAACTTTTCGTGCTCTTTAAAAAATCCTAATAATATTTTCTTCTAAAATAATTAGGGGAGCCAATATTGGACCACTTCAAAATTTACATGGGATTCCCTGTCCCGCTCGACGGAGAAACACCCGGTATAAGGCGAAGCTTTTAAAAATAGTTTATAGTGGTTTCCTGAAAATCAGTTAAATGAACATTACTAACCGAAACGTTGTGTATTAATCAACAAAGAAAGGTCTAAGGTTTTTGTGTTATTGGAACCATACCATTGTCTAACAACTTTAAGGGATCCTGGATTGGTTTACACAAATTATTTTTTACTTTCAGGGTTAACACGAACCAAATCAAGAAAACTGAGGGTGAAATTACGACAAATAATGACAGAGAAAATCGATTACTACCTATTCCTTTGTCAAATCTTACAGATACCTTTCCGATCGATACCCAAGCTTATAACCTAACAGTATTTGCAGATAATGAGACAGCCGAATTTGAACATAGCGCATTCCAAAATTTTTGGCTTGGCTTAGAAGAAGACGTGTTAATGATCGCATACACCTGTCTTATACTAGTCGTGATTACGCTTACGATTTGCAGATCTATAATTTTTTACCGATTTTGCAACAAAGCCTCTATAAGACTACATAATAACATGTTCTATAAGATTGTTTATGCTACAATGAGATTTTTTAATGTAAATCCTTCTGGAAGAATTTTAAATAGATTTTCCAAGGATATGAACCAAGTAGATGAATTACTGCCAATGACTTTACTGGATACACTACAGGTAAGGTTTTTAAATATTTCAGTTTTAACTATATAACAACTATTTATCACTATAAACCATATGAGCGCTGGCTGGTTCTGTTCGCGAATTGTTTTCTTGTATTGAATTTGCCCAGGTTTGCGGATAGGTAAATTTATTTCGGTCCTATTTTTTGTATAAACATATTTTTTTAAACATTTTCGAAATATCTGTAATTTCTGCCCAATCAAACTATTTATTAATTTACCTATATCCATAGTTATTTATAGTACTTCTCATTTTTAAAGTATTAAGCTTGTAACTTTAATAAATAAATGTCTTGAAATTGGAAATCAAACTTTAACTTTCTCTTTGCTAATACGAGTTTATTAAGTTAAAACTCAGTACATCTTGGGTGAAAAAGATAAAATTATAAATTACAAAGAAGTAAATAAGGTTATAAAGTAATAATGAATAATTAATACTTTTAAATCCTTAGGCGACATTGTCCAGGGAAGCGATTAGATGGAGAACTTTCCGTTCCGTCAGAGATAAATTTAAAAGTACTCGTTCTGCTACACTTTAGGAAAAAAGAAATAAGAATAATAATATTAATACAGGAATATTCTTTTTTCTTTATTACCCAATTTAACTGGTAATAAAATTACAAAGATCAACATTTGATCTACTCGGGAACACCGGAAGCGGTTAGGTGCTACTACGTCAGGTTCAAGGTCATTTAAAGGTGAAGTGAAGAAAAAAAATAATCGGAAAAATCTGGAAAAATTCATGCATATGTTTTTAGGGACGCTAAATACGAACCGGCGTTTATTAATATCTATCATAGAGGTCATTCAAGGTTATTTCAAGGTTATTTTAAAGAGTTTATGGGATAAAAATGTTAAGTACGATTCGAAAAATATTAAAAAATTCGTATTTATGTTTTTGAGATCGGGGAATCGAAATCTGAGGCCAGTTAACCTCCAGAAGATCAGGTTCAAGGTCATTTGAAGGTCAAGTAGAGAAAAAACTATAGGAAAAATCTGGATAAATTTATGCATATAGATAGACCTAAGGTGTCGACCTCGAAAACATATGCATGAATTTTTCCAGATTTTTCCGATGATTTTTTCTTCATTTTACCTTCAAACGACCTTAAATCTTACGTAATAAACCAACCAAACGATCCTCTTATCGTAATCAGCGACTCCAAAAGCCTCAGTAGCCTCCGACCTTCCCGTGTAGGTCAAATGTTGACCTGTGTTATCTACCAAACTATAAAAAGTATTTTTATCTAAAAAATATTGTTTCGTTACACTATTTTAAATACATTGTGGACAAAAACCAAAAAAAAATTATTGATTTTTAAATTGTTTCTTGTATTTACTTTGCACCCAAAAGCTTTTTAATTTTACACACCGATAGAAAATTTAATTTTCTACAAAAAAGCTCTCTGCACATTTTTTAATGCATAAATTTTGAGATAATTTACAATTTTCAAAATGATGGGAAATTCAGCCCGTTCAAAAAAATGCATAAATCAAAATAGCACGTTTTTTTTTTTATATTAAGCCTAAGAGAGATGGTTTACATCTGATAAGTTGTGTAATTTTGTAGAACAATCGCACAGTGACAGCTGTATATGAGTTAACTTTTTGCGTTGCACTGCAAATCTGCGTTGCGTTTGACTCAACTGCTCAAATCGAAGTTTTACTTTAAATTTTTAGATGTTTCCAAAACGACTAGTTTTAAATTGTTTTTAAAGAAAATTATTACAAATTTAATATTTATTTTTATCGTTTTGAATGGGATGGAAAATAGTTTTATTTTCTATATTTTCGTAATATGTTAATATCATTTTTGGTTATAAGTTACTGTATTTGTATAATTTTTGTAGATTTCGTTAACAGTAGGTGCAATTACGGCAGTAATAGCAACTATAAATCCTTGGATGTTACTGCCCACTGGTGTGATGTTGACCATTTTCTACTTTATAAGGGTTGTATTTTTGGCGACTAGCAGAGACATTAAGAGGCTGGAAGGAATTAGTAAGTAAATATTGGTTTTACTTTATTACGTTTTTGAGTAAATTTTGTTTACAGATAAATTGATTATAAAACAAAAGATATTGTTCCGTGACACCCCGTATAAAAACACGGATCCTGGTTTTACACCTTTTTATTGAATATCTGGTTTAGAAACGTTTCTATGGTAACACTTTAACGTAACGTAATAATGATAACTGCTTAACCTTTAACTGTCTGTCAACTTCTTATCTCGTCGGAATACATAACTAAACTGACTCGTGCGGATTTCCTTCGCGCTTTATATAGTAATGTGGAAAAGAATGGAAAAGTCTGGAAAAGTCTAGAATTAGCTGGAAGAATTCTTTTACTACAGGTTGCCAGAAAAGTGTGAAAAGGATGTCTCCAGCGCCCTCAGGATAATCCGCAATGGCCGTTGAAAAAGGGAAAAACTAAGGTAACCTATTTTTAAAAAAATTATTAACCTAAATAAAATAATTCTAACCTTTTACATTTCTAATAACTAACACTAACTAAAGTCTGTAACAATATTTTATAAGGGCTGGACACTAATAAATTTAGCTTTATACAAGAAAAAATATACACTTACCGCGACAAAAAACGGCCACTATAAACTGGTCCAATTTTAAAGTTAGCCTTCTCGCCAACCGCTTATGATTTTTTTAAATGTAGGTTGATTCCTCAAAAAGGATTTCGTCTTGGGTATTTTTAAAACATCCGTGTATTTATTTTATAGGAAAATGTGTTTTTGCACAAGCATACATACTAACCAAAACTAAATAAAGATTATAATACCTATGTTAGAAGTTAGGCAAAAACATATAAAATAAAGCTTTTACAATCCATTAAATATAAATACCACTTTTGTTACTTTTTAGCCAGAAGCCCAGTTTACAGTCACTTGACCGCATCTCTTCAAGGATTAACAACAATAAGAGCATTTGGGGCACAAGAAATTTTAAAAAATGAATTTGATAATTACCAAAATGCATACAGTTCGGCATATTTTATGTTCGTGGGAGCCAATAGGACCTTTGGGTTTTGGTTGGATATGCATTGTTGTGCTTTTATTATCTTCGTCACTTTAAGCTTTCTTATTTTTGAAACAGGTAATGTGCAATGATTAAAAAATATTCCTTAATGTGATTAAATTGAGTACAAAATTTTGCATAGTTTTGGTACATTCTTGGTTTTTAGAAAAACCTTGTTTTTGGCAAATTATTAGACTCTAAATAATAAACAAACACAAACCGTAGTCGACGATAAAAAAAGAAAAAGATGCGTTTTTAGTAGTAAAGGTATCTGACACCAAAATGTCATAAGAATCCCTTTGGTCACTTTTAGAAGGTGACAGGTCGATAAAAAATATTATTTAAAAAAATCTCTTTACACATTTTTGCCAAAAATACATATATTTTGTGATAATTATTAATTTTCAAAGAACCCGCACAATCCTTATGGAAAATGGGTTTTGGCCACTTTTAAAATTTTGTAAATTGATAGTTCTTAACACGCTGATAGAAAGTCTTACTGGGCCCGAACCCCCCCCCCCTATAAATCATCTCTAAAAGTCAGAAAAATGCATTTGACTAATTATTACTTAATTGCCTTACCAAAATATTTAATACTGTAATCAAACCCATAGCCACCCATAAAGTCACTAGACTTCAGCCCAAACATTTAACTTCTCCCCTCTCCCAACCCTCAACCCGCCCGCCACCAACCACAGCCTGCCATTTGACTTTCCCCTGTTTACGAGTCGTAAAACCGTTTGGGCGTGGATTTCCTAGCACATCCACCTAAACGATCATAGCCCAATTTTCTTCGAACCCAGCTATTAAACACCCACCCCCACTCCTCACCCCATACCAAAGCTCCACTTTTCCCCACCAAGAAACTTCTTCTGTATAACACAATCCTCAAACATGTAATCACCTACGCCGCTCCTGTCTGGTCCTGCGTCTCTAATACGCAAATAAGCAGACTCCAACGATTCCAAAACAAGTCCTTCGGACAGTCACCGGTGCTGATAGATATGCCAGGATCAATGACATGCATAAAGCGACAAACACCCCAACCATCCTCGAACACATCCTGACTATAACCGAAAAATTATTTCAAACCAAACCACACGCTAGTCCCATTACACAAAACCTAACAAGAACCAGACAAAATAACAATCCTGTCCACAAACCTATATATTACAGACTCCCCCTCTACCAAATCCGATTTCTTCCATAAATCTTTACCATTTAAACTAACAAGACTGCAAATGAAAAAGAGCACGAGAGCATAGGTGAATATAATAAATGCATAAATCTATTTTAACAAATACGCACGAGATGGAATGCAGGATCACACGTTTTCGTAACCGTGAACAGGAAAAAGTCTCATATTATGCTTTGGTACAGGGAAACGTGGAGGATGTTGATAAATTATTGGGGTCGAAAGGAATTGGGTAGTAATCAGTTAGCTCGCCTTGGGATAGAATTCGTAATCGGTTTCACAACCAGTAAGCAGACAAAAGTCATATGACAGGCTGTGATATGAAGTAGAGTTGGGGTCGAAAGCTATTGGGTAGTGATCCTTTAGGTGGTTTTGTTACGAAATTTTCGATTAAATGTTTTACAACCCGTAAACAGGAAAAAGTCACATGGCATGCTTCGATCGCTGATAGGAAGGGTGAGGGGTGGAGGGAATAGTTAAATATCTGTGTAGGTTTGACTACAGTATTCTTCGATGAGGCAACTGTCCAATATAATCAGTCAAATAAATACCTCTGACTTTTGGGAGTGATGTTAAAAGGGTTGGAGGTGTTACCGGGTTTGTGCCCAATAAGATTTTTAATCAGCATATTGAGAACTATCAATTTGCAAAGCTTCAAAGTAATTGTCCGAAACCCATTTCCATTAGAATTGTGCTCTAGAATTTTTAAAATAATGACAAATATACCCCATTTCCATAAATGCAAGCTTAAATTTAATAACTATATCCTTTTTTTATAGTTAGGCACCCATAAATCACAACCAATCCTAAAATAGCTTTTCCATCTGTTAACAGTATTGGGTATTTTTAATTCACAAAAAACTATTTTATCTACTTTCAGAAACGATGGGTGGAACTGTTGGTCTTGCGATTACTCAAGCTCTTAATTTAATGGGCATGTTCCAGTGGGGTATGAGGCAGTGGAGTGAGTTGGAAAACACAATGACATGTGTTGAAAGAATTAAAGAATATGCTGACGTAGTTCCAGAACGGGATATAAATACAACGGATCCACCAAAATCATGGCCCGAAGAGGGTAATGTTAAATTTGATGATCTCAGTTTACGTTATGCAGCCGGAGAACCATTTGTACTAAAAAATCTAACTTTCAGTATTAAAAGTAGAGAGAAAGTTGGTATTGTTGGTAGAACTGGTGCTGGCAAATCCTCCATTATTATGGCTTTATTTAGATTAGCAATTAATGAAGGTCGAATTATAATCGATAACGTTGATATTAGTAAGATTACATTTAGCAAGCTGAGATCATGTATTTCTATTATTCCTCAAGAACCGGTGCTATTTTCTGGTACCCTGCGAAAAAATTTGGATCCCTTTGACGAATATACTGATGAGGTAAGATATTTTATATATTTTAAAGTATTTCTTAATAACCTTATAAATTTAAGATTTAGAAGTAATGAATAAGTTACATAACCTTAATATTGTAGGTACTATTGTAGCTTATTACTTTAAAGTAAAATTTGATGTTTTAATAAAGTAATGTTTTCTGGAAAATCAGTAAAAAAAGATTTATTACAAAATGATTTTAACGGTGTAACACTACGCAATTTCGATTTCCTAATTTATTATTGGTCCATTAAAATGTTACATTTTTTGGGCTAACCTTGCGTTTCTTAGAGGATGCAATTTTATTGTTCGGATGTGTGGGGGTGTCACTAGGAGCTTAACTCCAAGTTTGTGGGGTTGCAACCCTTGTCCCGCGGCCGCCATATTAAAGAAAGAGATGCCAACACCTTTTTCGCTATACCTCCCGAACGATGCATCCCACAAAAATTTAGTTAAGACATAATTTGTAGCAAATTGCTTTGTCTACAATTCTGTCTTTTTAACTTTTTCTAATAAAATGACAAATGAAAAAGTTATTACCAAAAATATGAGAAAAGTTTCCAACAAATTTGCTTTTTTGTTATATAACTACTTGATTTTTCATTTCACAACCAAATTACCTTAGACCAATCTTATAGAGCATTTTTCAACCAATATTTTAACCTATAATTTTTTTGAAATTGAGCGCTCCTAAGTCGACCAGGTTCTTACTACTCGCAATAATCGGGTAACTATGAAACATCTGCCTTAGTTTTTATGTTTATACATCGTTTTTAATATTTTTCTTAAAACACTATAATATTAATTACCTAAAAATGACCTTGTTTCTTACAATACAACCTAAAATATTCTTGTTTTTTATAATAATATATACAATAATATATACATCTTTGCTTACTCTCGTTGGTAAACGTTTTTTCGTTGCTTTATACGGCGGTAATAAAGATGATTCACTGGATAGCATAAGATACAAACGCTTCGCCAAGACAGTAACCAAGAACACATTTAGTTTGTCATCGCTTCCTCCAACACAAGATGCAGCCCGTTCTCACAGTCTCCGAGGTTACCACCAGGTCCAGTCGTGGCTTGGAAAATACTGCAATCCTAAAGATTGGGGCTGATAAAAGCATGGAAACATTTGGATACCAATCCAAACTTGAAGCCTCCAGCACCCCCCGATCTAATGAAATTAATTTTCTGCAGATGCAAAGGGAATTGTGGAAGAAAGTGTGGTTGCAGAAAAGCAGGTCTAAAATGCTCTGCAGTGTGCCTCAATTGTTCTGGAGAAACCTGTACCAACATTATGGAGTTATCGAAATTAATGGAGAAAAATGAATTCAAAGATGAATTACCAACAATGACTCCGATTTTAACTCCTGTCATTTCCCAAACCTTCACTTTCGACATTGAATTCCTGAACAGCAGCCTGGACCATCCAAAAAAAGTAGAAAAGAATATCTGTAAATAATATTTAAAATATATAATTATCTCCAAGATTGCACCTGAAAGTTTAAAAAAAATGCGCCTACAGACTCTATCTTATAGGTGGTGGCGAAAAGGGTCATTTTTAGGTAATTAATAATATATTAATCTTAATGTTAATAAAAATTTGTTAGGAAATTTTCTCATATTTTTGTTAATCCCTTTTTTATTTGTCATTTTATTGAAAAAAAAAAAAATACACATTTGTAGACAAAGCGATTTGCTACAAATTATGTCTTTACTAAATTTTTGTGGGATGCATAGTTTGGGAGATATAGCGAAATCGGCTTTTGCGCCCCTTTTTCTAATATGGCGGCCGCGGGACAAGGGTTGCAACCCCACAAACTTGGAGTTGAGGTCCTAGTGACTTCCTCCACATATCCCAACAATGAAATTGCGTCCTCTAAAAAACGCAAGGTCCAATGTAACAATAAAAAAAAACAGTATTGACTAATGCCAAAGACAATTGTAGTTTAGTGATAACTACAATTGTCTTTGCTAATGCCCACTACTTATACTATTCATTAAAAATTAGTTTTTTTCTAACCAATTTGTACACTTAACTAAATTAATTTTGGTAATTACATGTTTTTTTTTTTAATTTATATCCGAAAAACAAGCCTGTTATGTTTTCTCCAGATTAACTGACGCAGTCAGTAAAAATAAAGATACTATCTAACCAGTTTTTATAGCAAATGGAATTAGGCCATAATTTTTTTTGCAATGATTTACTACGACTTTTGACGTGGATTATCAAGGCATTGATTATCTTACCTTTACTTTGGTAATGGAGCTCATCATTTTACTATGAAACGCTAATATAATGAATCCGAAGAAGATCGTCAAAAATTCGTCGTTGTATCAGAAAATATTGATGCTGTGCAAAAGCCATAATAACGCAAGATCATCATGTAGCATATTTTGACATTACTTCCACCAGCCTATATAAAATATTTTGTTAACATTAAGTCGTGAAAAAGGTTCGTTCTTGTTGGAGATAAAAAATCTATAACAGGGTGACAAACGTCAATCAACTTATTCTAACGATTTTTGTTTTTTTCAAATTGCTAGACCCAGATGAGCCAACCTAAAAATATTTGCTTGCATAAAGAATACCTTGCTTTTTGCGTCTTGTAATATAAATAAACAAAATATTCTACTTATTTCCAAAATAACGTTTATTTTTCACTTTTTAGGCTTTGTGGAGTGCTTTGGAGGAAGTAGAGCTTAAGTCAGCGGTATCAGATTTACCGCATGGCTTAGAAAGCAAAATGTCTGAAGGAGGTTCAAACTTCAGCGTAGGTCAAAGACAACTAGTATGTTTAGCTCGTGCTATTGTAAGAAGAAACAAAATTCTAGTCTTGGATGAAGCGACTGCTAATGTGGATCCACAAACCGACGCTTTAATCCAAACCACTATTAGAAACAAATTCTTAAATTGTACAGTACTTACTATTGCTCATAGATTGCACACAATAATGGATTCTGACAAAGTATTAGTTATGGATGCTGGACGGGTGGTCGAGTTTGGTCATCCACATGAATTACTACAAAAGACAGAGAGTGGAGTATTTTATGAATTAGTACAGCAAACAGGAAAAGCTATGGCTGAAAACCTAACTAGCATTGCAGAGGAAGTAAGTTGGTTTTTAATTATTATGTTTGTAAATAATGACCTTTATTTTTGATTGAACGGTAATACTATGTATTTTCATTTTTAAATTTCTGCGAAAATCTTCACGATATTACAAATATTTACAACAAATTGCCGAAATTTTTAATAACTTATTAAAATCATCAAAAAATTAGTAAAATAATATTTAATTTATAACCTTAAGACATTATCCAAAATCTCAAGAAAATGATAAAGTTATATAGAAAAATTTTTGTTTGGAAACATAAGTGTATTAACTTATCACTCACCTTATAGTTCAAATGCCCATGATACATGTTTCAAGAAATATTCGATTCAGGTAGAAATTTCATATAGGTGGCTTGATAGGATAGATGAGTAAGTAATCGACTGATTGCCTGACCCAACACCAGCTAATGCGCATACAGAAAAGATGTGCAAAAAAATTTTGCCAAAAAATGTGTTTTATTTAAAAGCCAACAAAGACCATTCGAAAATTAAGTTGATTTAGAATCTAAAAGAGGCAATTACTTGGGAAGGGGTTAATTTTGAACCAAACTACCCTAAAGTTGAATTTTTAAAAATTAAAAAAGTGATTAATTTACGCTAAAATTTTAGTAGCGTCTTAATTTTTTATATTCAAAAATATTTGCAAAAGGCCAATTACTGTTTCCGGAGTTTAACAATTAACAATCATGAAATTAAAGATTGCGCGGACTTTCTGTATGCACAGTATCTAGTGTACCCAGGTAGGTTAGTCGATTACTACTTATCTATCCTATCGAAACACCTGTTTGAAATTTCTACAAACCTTTTATAAAACATGTGTCATAAGCTCTCCGAGTATAAACTTCTGTGATACTAGGCAAGTTTTATATAACCAAATTTAGAACTCAGGCTAATATTTTTAGTAAAATTTGTGTGTATAATCTTAAAAAAATCTTTCACAATACTTTTATTTCTATTATCCTCCTGAGAACTTGCGTCCATCTAGATTCCAATATTAGGTAGCAATTCCTGAAAAAAAAAATAATTTACCGCTGTACCTACGCATTTCTACTTCGACTATAACCCATCGCGACATCTAAACGCAAAAAGTGCAATCAGCTGGCTAAAATCGCGCCAATCAGCAGTTAAAATGTCGGCGTTCGGACGTGCAACAATTGACGGTAAGTTTTTGCCTTGATTTTTCTATTTTTTCTACATATTTTTTTGGAAAAACTAGTATAATCTTTTTCTAAATGATTTTTGTTAATAATTTGATTAATATTTTAAGTCTATAGTGGCAGTTTATTTAAATAAAAAGAAAAAACGTCCATGTCCATTTAAATGGTCGTCGGGAATTCGTCCCCTAATTTTATATTTAACCTCAATCCATCGAAGTGGACACTGGGACTTGCTTTAAATTTTAAATTGTCATTCTTAGATTAGGTAAGAAAATATTTTTAAGAAATATTTTAAATTTATGACATTATTTTCAGCAATTTTTTGAACTGATACTTATTTGCGACCCAGTAAAGATGACGATAGGCTGCTACAATTATTGAATGCTGATGATTCTGAGTTTGAAGGAGACTCCGCGGACGATGAAGATGAGATAATAAATACAGGAACCATAATTGAAGAAGATTTGGGAGAAACTTTAGAAACTATGGATATTATAGAAGATCAAGTAGATGAAATTCAAGATCTTTATGATGGTGACTCAGACCCAGATTTTGATATTCCACTAAGCATTTTAAAAGAAAAAACGGCAGCAAAAGCTAAAAGAATGACTTGGAGAAAATCTGACAGGTATTTTTTGCAGTTTTAACGGAGTAGAAATAGTCAAAGAAGGTTTTGAAGAAAGTCACTTTCAAAGAGCAGATTGGAAAATTATGGATTATGTGTCACTATTTATTGATGATAAATTATTTGAGACAATGCGTGATTGCACAAATATAATTTTTTTTTTAGAAAATGATAAAATTATGAATTTATCGACCGATGAAGTAAAAAAATTTATAGGAATATCGGTTTTAATGTCTTGTTTAAAATATCCTAGGGTAAAGATGTTTTGGGCCAAAACAACTAGAGTTGAATCAATTGCAAAGCACATGACACGGGATAGATTTTTTTCAATAAGAAGTCACTTAAAGGTAGTCATTGACAATGATGTATCAGCTAATGATAGACAAAAGGACAGGTTATGGAAAGTAAGACCAATTGCCGAGAGAGTCAGACAAGGATATTTAAAACTAGAGAGGCAAGAAAATGTTGCAGTGGATGAACAAATGATACCATTTACTGGCACCTGTGGTCTTAAACAATTCGTAAGAGGCAAACCCAATCCGGAAGGACTAAAAAATTTTGTATGTGCTACACCAGAAGGACTTGTGCTTGACTTTGAAATTTATCAAGGTAAACAAACTTTTTTGGATGAAAATTCAAAAAAATTGGGTGTTGGAGCTTCAGCTGTGATGCGATTATCCCAAACCCTTAAAAGTGCCTCTCACATTTTTATGGATCGCTATTTTACAACAATATCGTTGTTAGAGAGTTTACTTGATAAAAACTTGAATGGTACGGTTACTATTATGAAGTCTAGAATTCCTTCTTCAGCGCATCTAACAGCAGAAAAAGAAATTAAAAAAATCGAACGAGGCTTTAGTGAACAATCAGAAGGGGTTGATTCAAAAATTAATTTGGTTCAATGGTATGATCAAAAACCAATAATTTTAGCATCAACTAAAATGGAAAAAGATCCAATAAATGTATGTAAACGTTGGTCAAAGAAGGAAGCTAAATACCTAGATATTCCTAGACCCAACATTGTCAAATCATACAATGATTGTATGGGTGGAATTGATTTGATGGATCAAATGATTAGTTACTTGTTAAAACTCATAATAAATAATTATGTTTTTTTTTTTTTGTTTGTTTATGACCAAACATCCATTTAAGTGGACACCAAAAAAAAAAAGAAGTGATTGACTTTTTGAAAAAAAATGTTTTTTTTTTTTATAGTAAGTGTATCCCAAATAATCAAAATATTATGTTTATTTCTGTTTATTAAAACTCAGCTGGCCGGGGGTCTCAGGAGGTTATTAATTAAACGATAATTAAAATTCCTTATGTAAAGCGTATTTTCACGTAGGTAACTAAAACACTGTCTAATTGGTCAACGTCATCGTCCCGCTTTTGTTGCAAGTATATTAGTACAATTATTCAACTGTAAAATTATTACTTAGACAAGTACTAAAAAAAGGTTTTTAAATCCAAATTAAAAAAAAACTTATAACAAAAACCCAAAACAACAAAAAAGGTTGGTTATGTTGGGAAGAATTGGAAGTTACTATAGTTCCGGGAAGCCAAATTCTAATAAAAGTAACAAATAAGTTAGTGGGTGATTGTATACAGGCCCTGGAAAAAGTCGGCTTGGCAAACAAACTTACGGTAGCCTGGGTACCAGGCCAAGAGGGCCACCCAGGTAACGAAGTGGCCGATGACCTAGCCAGAAGAGGATCAGCCATGGAAATGATAGGCCCGGAGCCATTCTGTGGAATCTCGGCAGGCCTCTTTAAAGCATCTATTAAGAGTTGGGTAGACAGAGACTTTCAAAGCTGGTGGGTACAAACACCAGGACAACGACAGACAAAGCAGTTCATTCAGACCTGCTCGGCCAAGTTTACTTTGGACCTACTGAGCCACAGTCGTAAGGTCGTAAGGATAACGATAGGTCAACTAATAGGACATTGCAAACTCAACAAGCACCTGGAAAGAATAAGCCTGGTGGAGGATAGCCTTTGTAGGTTCTGCCAGGTGGCTGAAGAAACAGCCGTACATGTGTGTGGTCACCAAGCCTAGGTTTACTAGGCTTGGTGAGGAAAAGCCAAAACCGGCGAGATATATGGAGTGGCCAGTGTCAAGACTCTGGAATCTAGTTAAGAAAGACGGGCCTGGACAAGGTACTTTAATGATTGGAGAAATCACAATAATAAGGTTGCAGTGGTGAAGGTCATTTTTTGCCATCTCCGCTTAAATAATCTAACAAATAAGTTAGAGGCAAATGTAAAATTAAAAAGGGTAACACAGAGTTAAAAAAACTTAAGCAACTATTACATTTAGTATTTCAGTTTATTAGCATAATAACTATACCAGTCATAGTTGGTAAACTTTTTTACATAAAAATATTCCTGGTTTATTTAAATTTAAAAAAGTTCGCCTGCTGAAATGTGTTAACTACGGCATTACAAAGGGTACAAATCTTAGGCGACTTTGTACAAATATATGCAGTGGAAAACGGTGTAGCCAGATTGTAGAAAAAAGTAGTCCCTCCTGATAGGGACACAAAAGGAGCCTAGCGATGCTGAAGTCTCCCCCCAGATTAACTGAGTATCGTAAAAAAAAAAGTAAAATAATAGTGTACACTATTTTTAAATAACAAACAGACCCATTTTAGTACCATTTAGAAAAAATGTAAAACTTACCTATTATTATCTTCCTCTTACCTTCGAAGACGAAATTATTCTAAAATTGTAGTCTTGTTTATATTGCAAATTTTTCTTTTCCAGCATTAAATAACAATAAAGTTTTGTTACATCCCCAAGTTGCCTAATTTAATAATTATTTAATAAAGGTATTTTGAGGAACAAAACATTTTCATTACTAACTGATTTTTTAGCACTATGTAATTTCAAAGGCTTAAAAATCCAACTTTGGCATCCCCACTTGTAGTTTTAATTTAAAGACTCCATTTTTTTACAATTGCCGAAACTAAATTTTAAGTTTTTATACCCTATTTACAAACTTGCCAAATTTTTCGGTTTTTAGTATTTATATTAGATGTGAGCTTACAATATTTTGTTCCCTATGGTAAAAATTTTAAATACTTTAAGGTTTTTGTTAAAAAAATTAATCACTTTTTTTTCTATTTTGCAGAACTACAAGCAAAAGCTAGATACAGTGAATCAATCAAATAAGGATCAATAAGTTAACGAAAAAAGTAACTAAGAGAAAAGACTGGATTACATCAAATACTATTTTTGTTTCTTTTAATAAATTGTTGTCTATTACCCAATTTTATTTATTTAAATAAACATTTTTTATATAATTCGTTTCTTTTTTTTTCTATTAATTTTAATAATACTCACAATATGTCATTATAATGCATCCTAGTAAAAAGATTTTATTTATTGTTCTCATGTTGGCTTATCCTACAAATTGTGATTTTTATAATAAGGGGTAAATATTTTACAGCGTCAAAGGAGATGCCTTAAAAGTTTCTTTAAAATATTCTTACCAAATTTTTAAAAGATGAAAAGTACTATATTTTTGACGTTAACTCTTTCTCTGTAATTACAACAATCACTTTAAAATACCCAATGTTTTTCCTAAAATTTATATTTGCTTATGATTTAAAAATTTTAATTTTCTTGCCATTTATTGCATTTTAGAGAAAGGTCGGTTATGTTACACAAAAGATACTTTACTATCTTACGCATGCAAGCGGCCCTAAACTTGGTTGAGAACTGGTGCTCAACGGAAGGGCTAAAAGTCAATCCAAATAAAACAATTATAATACCGTTTACAAAAAGGAGGAAAACAAGGTTTATACCTCCTATGTTAAACGGCATAACGATCAAACTTTCTAAAGAAGTAAAATATCTGGGAATTGTCCTTGACCAGAAACTCAATTGGAACTCGCAAATAAAAAGGATTATCGCAAAAGCATCAACGGCACTATGGGCGTGCCGCAGACTATGTGGTAAAACATGGGGTCTAAAACCCAAAATGATCTACTGGTCATACATTACAGTTGTAATACCTATAGTTACTTATGCCTCACTGGTCTGGTGGCCAAAAACAGAGGAAAAAACTACACAAGGAAAGTTTCTGAAACTGCAGAGACTTGCCTGTCTGGGAGTTACTGGAGCAATGAAATCTTGCCCAACGGCAGCTCTGGAGACAATGTTGAACCTCCTTCCCCTGCACCTGCACATAAAGAGGGAGGTGATACTGAGTGCCTCCAGAGTAATCCAGACACAAAGTATAAAGTCAGGAGACCTGACTGGTCACCTTAAAATTTTGGAAAAAATCAAGATTGAAGCTCTGACCAAACCCACGGACATAATGCCTATAGTGCGGGACTTCCAGCGCTCTTTTGAAGTGGTTATTCAAGACCGCCAAACTATGAGTGTGAATGAACCAAAGCATGAAAAAGGCTCACTTGTCTGGTACACTGATGGATCTAAGATGGAACAAGGGGTTGGAGCTGGTGTCTTTGGACCTATATAGATGCAGACTATCAAAGTCTCTCGGCAAGGCTCCCTCCATCTTCCAAGCTGAAATCCATGCAATTGATATTTGCGCTCCTGAATGTGCCAAAAAAGGCCTTCGAGGCGCAACCATATATATTTTATCGGACAGCCAGGCTGCTTTGAAGGCATTGACTTCATGCTCTTTTAACTCAAAGCTGGCCTGGGAATGCCGACAATCACTAAACCAACTGGCCAAACACAACAGAGTTACTCTGGAGTGGGTACCAGGACATGAAGGAGTGGAGGGCAATGAAATTGCCGATCAACTCGCCAAGGAAGGAGCACAGAGACCATTCTATGGACCTGAGCCTTTCTGTGGCACCACTAGAGGCCACCTCTACGAGGAACTCAGGACATGGGAAAAAAGTCAAAAAGAGACTTACTGGAACAACATCCCAGGACAAAGGCAGGCGAAAAGATTTATTTCGCATTCACCTAAGTACACAAAGAAGCTACTGGAACTTCAAAAAAATGAACTTAAACTGGTTACCGACTTCCTAACAGGACATGGCCCTTGGAGGTATCACCTCAAAAAAATGGGAAAGACTGAGGATGAACAATGTCAGTTTTGTCACGAGGCAAACGAAACTGCGGAACACATTCTCTGTGAATGCAGACAACTGACCCGACAACGGCTTAAATACCTCGAAGGGGTATAATATCCTACTCCTAGAGATATTATTCAGCTTGCACCGCGTAGTATCCTGAACTTTGCTAAAGGTATAGGAATTACCGGGCACTAAACAACGAAGGGTATTCACAAAAGATCTCTTTAGGTCGAAGGGAAGGAGGGCTACACTAGAGCCGAGCGACCCCGTTTATTACAATACAATACAATACAATCTTACGGTTTTATAGCTTTAATAATTTTTACTTTACGGACATGACGCCGATTTTCGTAAATTTTTGCACATGGGGGTTTTTTGGGGTGCTGATAACGAATCTAAAATAAGTTTTTTTCGAAAACCTCTGGTTTGTGAGTTATGAGGCCTCCAAGTGCACTATCCTCAAAATTCTGCCTTCTTGAAAGTGATTACCAACAAATGAAAACATTCACTAATTGGACACTTATATATTAAACAAATACAGGAAAATTTGCAATAATTTATTGTTTATTTTTGGTATAAATCACCTCAAATAAATTCACTTTTCTGTAAGAATATATATGATATATAACTGGTTGCCTAATTCGTAATAAAGTTGTAAAGAAATAAAAACTCGATTTATTTAAGTTGTTTTTTACTAAAAATAATCATTAAATTTTTGTAAATTAAAGTGTATTTGTTTAATTTATAAGTGCCCACTCAGTGTATGTTATCCTTTGACGGTAAGCAGAAATTTTGAGAAAATGTCCATTATGAGGTTATTCCACTCTGAAGGGCTTATAACTCAAAAACCAGAAGTTGCTGGAAAAAACATTGATTTTAGATTTGTGATCTGCGCCCCAAGGTATGCAAAAATTCATAAAAATCGGCGTCATGTCCGTAAAGTAAAAAATTACCATAGGTTTTTATAAAAATCATTTTCCACACACAGGGGTTTATCCTTAACTTCTTTACTTACAATCAGTTAAAAATTTTAATAAAGAAGTTTTTATAGTAAGATTGTAAATAACTATAACTAGTATTTAATATAAACATATCATACTAGAATTATAATTTGCTTTTCTTAGAATTTGTATCTTTATTATACATATAAAGGGTGCGCCAACAAAAACAAAATAACGTTGACACAGTTGCTGTCATTAAAAGAATGTACTTTCTGTTCACATATTTATCCGGGTTTTGTTAATTAAATAATTAAGCTCTTTGAGCGATTTTTTTGTAATGACGGCAACTATGACAATTCGACGTTGTTTCGTTTTCATTGGCCCACCCTGTATATAAAATACATACCTTAGAACATAAATTTGGAAGTCCGGCTTCATACTTTATTACTTGTTTATTGCCAAACCATTGTCAACACAATGGGATTGAACCAGGTAGTTTTACTGCCGTTATTAAGCCGGAACCATTTATCATAGGGAATACTTTACCAACACGAACGTTATACAAATAACTAATACCTCAATACTACCCACTATAACCGTATTGATAAAGTCATTCAGACAGAACCTACAGTTAGTTTTTGATTTTGTTCCACATACAATGGAAAATTCATTCAGGTACTCAGTGTAAGTAGCGTAGTTTAGTTTTTCTGGTCTCACAAAAAATGGGGTTTTAACACGGCGGGAAGTAATGACAATGATAAGTCAAAAGAGGTAGGAGACGCAAGATGAATCCTTAAATAAATTAAAAATAGAAATACGGAAAAGTCATCTTAATTGTTGTCTTCGTGTCTGTGAAGGTTCCCTTAGAATATTTAGTGAAGTAAAGTGATGTGTTCAAGCTAAAGGCGTGTTGTTAAATTCATCGATGAATCGTGCGCACTAATCGCTGTTTCATCAAGTCGTTTTTAAATTAATTGAAGGAAAAGCGCTAAAGAAAGATGACCGTTGTTTTAGTAGTATATGGGCAAGGATAAAACTAGCGGTAATCTAGTGTGACGTCACGATAGATTTCAGCTCTAAACCATCTGATGAATTTAAAAACACGCCTTAAGTTAAAGTAAGTTTTATTGTAAAGAGTATGCCCAAATACGTGCACAAATCAGACTAGAAGCCAAGCTGTTGTTTTCCTTAGTTGTTTTTAAATCAAGACGTTTTAGGTCAGTTGCAATATAGTGCTGCGTGACCTTGCTGATTATGCACTAGCGCTCATGGTGGTAAAATTTACATTTAGCTTGTGAGAGAAATTGAGTTTTATACTGATCGCTATAATAGTAATTATTAATTAAATATTAAAATAAAAATTGTAATTATAAAAAGTGGGTTTCAAAAAATAAATATCCTGGATTTACGAGTACCATCCGGGCTAAAGAAATAGTAAAATTAATATCTTTATAAATATACAGTGTGTACATAATGCATGGAACAAATTT
>JAHBCN010015242.1:0-21385 GCA_019359885.1 Listronotus oregonensis
AAAAGCAAAAACAACAGATTGAAGACAAATTCGAGATATAGGAGTTACCTCAATAATAAATTTTAGAAACATAATAAAATTGCTTTAAATATGATCATTTTTTAAAAGTAGTATTGGTCAGTTGAACCTTTGTTCATCATGTTGCACCTATCTGCCTGAATTTTGATTACTAGCCTTAAATTTATATTTACCTAAACTTGCATATATTAAATTTGTATTCAGTCTGTTGTTTTTGCATATTTTATTTACCATTATCATTTTCCATCATTATTGTTTCAAATTTGACTTCAAATTCGGAATCAGCAATAAAAACCACCTCATTTGAAATTTGGCTTAAATTGGTTGATTTTCGAAAAATTTGTCGCTATCTTGAAAAACACATCCGCCATTTTGGGTCCGTCTTTTTGAATTTTCAGTATCTGACTTCAGATACGTAATCAGCGACCCAAGAAACTCCCGAGGTGACGAAAATTTTATTTTTTTTTTTTTTAAAGCTTGCGTCTAAATTGTTTCCCCATATTTTTTATGTAATATTAACTTACTGGTTTATCACGTTTAAATTCCACTCGTTAAAAAGATTTTAGGTTTCCATTTAATAAATATATTGATTCAACATGAAATATCCCCTAGAATCACTTATCAATCTTTCTGAAAACATATTATTAATGTCAAAAATTAATTATAATGATAAATAAATATTATTTATATTATAATTAAATTTCCATATTTCTAAACGGATCGGTAAAAACCCAAAGAAACTGGCGAACATTCAACCTCATGTATAAAAAGAATTTTATTTGTCCAAAAGTTTTTATTCTTCGTTCACATATATGGGTTCTAACTCTATCACACGCTCGAGTCTCAATACATTTTTCCTTTATGTCCTTTTTCTTAAACGATTCATCTTCTTAACACATTAGTCCAAGAGCTTGTACATAAAATATAATTTATATCATAGGTAATTTAAATAAACAAAATTTAAAATCACAGTTTGTTTAATAAGCTTTATTTTAGTATTTGTAACTGATCATACATTATTACTAGTCCAGAAATCGAAGCTGAAAAAAGTGCAAAACCTGGCAGTTTCTTCAAAATGCATTTGCATAAAAGTTTGGGATTAAGCTCTTTATTTTTTAGGGGTAAAAACTACCCTTTATTGCTAAAACCTATAAAACTATACATTAAAGGTTAAGTTGATTAAATTTTGATTCAAATAAGTTGCAAAAGTAGTATTTTGTTTCTTTGAAACATTATTTACAATATTTCAGCCCTTAAAAATCAAACCCTATTGTGATTTAATTAAAAAAAAACACCCTAAGAAATTATTATATAATCACAGTGATTTGCGGGGTTTGGGGATTAAGCAACCCCCCCCTTTTTAAAAAATTTTCATTATGCTATGGGTCGCTTTATTTTTTAGGGGTGAAAACTACCCGTTATTGCAAAAACCTTCAAAACTTTGTTAATAAAGCTTGAGTCACATAAAATTAGGCTCAAATAAGTTTAAAAATAAGTATTTAATTCTTTTAAAGTTTATTTAATGTATTTCATCCCTTTCAAATAACCCCTTTTATGATTTAATAAAAAAATATATTTAACCTAGAAAAATTAACATATTGTCACAGAGTTGTAATTAAAAAATGTGACTGCTCAAAAGTATTACTAATTTAATTTTAAATTTTTTTAATCCTTAAAAATTCACCCCTTACAATATTACACTGCAAAAAATAGAACAAAACCGCGATTAAAAAAAAAAAATCATCGAATCGCATAAAAAGTTGAAAATAAGTTTGACTCACCCTTAAAGTGTGCATTACGCGCTTTTTTATTTTTTGGGGAGTGAAAACTATTACTTATCCTTCAAAACTTATTTCACTTTTATATTAAAGCGTAAATGAAGTAAAACTTGGCTTAAATTGGTTGAATAATAAAACTTTAAAAATATTAGTTGAAATATTTTAACATTTTAAATCAACCCCTATTATAAATTAATGAAAAAAATTATATTTAAAGGATGAAATAAAAAAAAATACGTACATTAAAAAATGTATTGAAATAAAAAGATATTTACAAAAAAAATTATTTAATAGTTTTATAATTATTGATTGTCGTTATAAAAAAAATTTTTTTTTTTAAAAACTCCTTTAAAAGGGTTTTTGATAAAAAGTTCTTAAAAAAGCATGTTTTTAGGTTTTCTAAGAGCTATAAGGTCTTTTTTTTAAAAATGTTTAAAACCCTTACTTTTTTTTTAAAGGGGAAAATTCAAAAAGGGTGAAACAAAGTAGTTCTGCCCCAAAACACGCGTTTTAAACTTTTTTTTTTATATATATATATATATATATATATATATATATATATATATATATATATATATATATATATATATATATATATATATATATATATATATATATATATATATATAAACTAAAAACAAGCAAAATGTTTGTAATTCAAAAACCCCTTTTTTTGGTACCTTATTTTAAATTTTTCGTATCTCCCATAGTTTTCGAGTTATTTTGTAGAAAAAAATTTTTTTTTTTAAAAATCTGAAAAATTTACTTTACTGCAGCTCCCTTTTTTTTTTAAACAAGCAATTTAAAGGTTTTTAAAATTTTTTTTAATGTATTTGGGATACATAGATAAAAAAAAAAAATTTTAAAAATTTTTTTCACTCAAAAAAAAATTTTTGGCTATCCTTTTTTTTTAAACATAATTAAATTTTTATGATATACACCTTTTTTAAAGAAGGTATTTTAATTGCTTTAAAACAACTTTTTTAAAAAACCCAATGGGTTTTTTTTTGGTTCTAACAATTACCAAAAAAAAATTTTTCTAGTTAAAAAAAAATTATTTACCGTTTTTTTTTAAAAAAACATACTTTTGAGTTATTTGTGAAAAACCGATTTAAAACATTGATTTTATCGACGAAACACTTTTGATTAGAAATTACTTAAAAAAATGAATTTTTTAAAAAAAATATATAACATTTTTTTTTTAAAAAAAATCTTTTTAAAAAAAAAGCAATAAGAACCAAAATAATAAAGAGAAAACTGCAAAAGGCTGATTTAAGATAAGGGCCATACTAACCCTATAGGCTGTTTGGGCTAAGGACCGGAGGCGCCGTAACTTAAGGGGCGCCACGAACGTAAAGATCAGGAATTTTTAATCACGCTGCATTTTTTACATATATTTAATTTAAATTCTGTGTAAAAACCGCCTTCAAATAAAATATTAATTTTAAAAAGAAATTCTTTAAATAAAAGAAAGCGCTAAAGTGCTAACTATTTGACCGGACCATGGTATTTCGGCGCCCTGAATCCAAATCCCGGATCAGTTTTTCGTCATCACGTCAGAAAAACGAGATTTTTAGGTCATTTAGAAGTCAAAATAGTGATTTAAAAAATTATATTTAAGAATTTCAACGCCTAGGCCTAGGGCGCTAATTGGTTTAAAGCCCGGGCGCAAAATTGATAAGAACGTCCCTGTTTAAAAGTAAAAATTTACTAAACTATAGCAGTTCTAAGTAAATTTGCTGATTCAATAAGTAAAATAATATGAGGGCAGGAAACTAAGAGATATTATAAAGTTTTAAGTCAATAACAGGGTTAACATATATTTTATGTATTAGAGTGACGTATTCAGGAATTAATACAAATTTTTGTTTATTTTAATAATAGAACTTTTTTAAATTAAAAACTTTTTTAACCTAGAATAATAAATATACAAATATTTAAGTGAAAGACACCAAAAATCAAAACTTAATCATATGTAATAAAAAAACATATTACGGTAATCGACGCTGGCAATAGATTTATTAAAAATATAAGATAAACTAAAAATTGAGGCTCTTAATTAAGATTACTTTTGATGCAGTTTTTAAACTAAAAAATAAAAAAATAAATTATGGCTTAAAAAAACTAAAAAACACGCTTTTATAGCAAATCAAACTAAAAAGTAGAAATTAATTTTAAGTATAAAAGAATTAGTGTTACAGTGATAGAAAATCCAGTAGTCGATTATGACCAAATAATTTGAAATAAGATTAAAATAAAAATTCTCTTAAACAAAAAAAAATATAGCAAAAAAGCGTAAGGTCGGTGCAATTTACTATATTGTCATAATAACTCTAATTTTGTGAATACAATAATTGTAACATTTAATATTATGCACCCGATCCTTTTTTTACTATAATTAAATTATTTTGTTAGTAACTTAATTGTTATTTTAATCTTATTCCAAATTAATTGGTCATAATTGATTATTGGACTTTCTATCACTGTTACACAAACTCTTTATACTTAAAAATTATTTTCTACTTTTTAGTTCGGTTTGCTACAAAAGCGTTTTTTCTGTATTTTTTTTTAAATTATAATTTATTTGCTTTCTTGTTTAAAAACAGACAGCATTAAAATATTTCTCTTTCCTAAACTTAACATTTTTTTTTTAATTTTAGATGCATTGGCAATTAGCAACTACACAAATATTAATTCTTTGTGCGACAACTTTATTATTAAATTGTTTTTTTTTTTTGAAATAAGTAATGTTTGTTTCCTATATTAAATTTGTGAACATCCTGCCCTTCACATTATAAGTATATTTTACATTTCCATTTAAATACAGTAAAACTAGTAAGAGTTGCATTACAACATTTCTGGTATCAAGACCCCGTACTATATGGAGGTCGATCCTCTCAAGTGTCGGTTGGCGGTATCCGCGGCGGTAATTAGCTGCCATATAAGGCAACACAAAGGGGCCGCCGCGCGAGCCCGGCTCCTCTCGCCCCGCGACAACATGGTTCAAAGAGGCCGCCAGCGATGCGGTCCACCGCCCGCCGAAACCGCAGCATCTTGGCTTATTGATGATGACGATTATCGAAACTAATTTGGACGCGCTGATCTGCTTGTTGGCATCGGAAATTTGGGGTGATCGGCAAAATGGACAGTGTCGCCTCGTCTTTTTAGAGTGGGTAATATGACAAATTAATTATGTAATTTTAGTATATAGTTATGCTATAAACAATAAATTTAATATTATAAAGTTGATGATCGATTGAAAGTACGGGCAGAAATTTTTAAATATTTTGATATGCCTAAAAGATCAGGTAAATTTGTATCACTTGTATGGTCGGTCCCAAGTTGCACTAAATTTAAAAAACGTCTACCGAGTCAATTTCCTGAATTTTGGCAAATTATACTGGGTAGTATGATTTTGGTTTAAGGAATAAAAAAGAAGTAACTTTGGCTTATAGGACTTCTAACCTGCAAGGGTTTTTCTAACATATTATATGATATCAGTTTAATTTTTGAAGTAAATATGGAGAAATATTATTAGAATTTATAATTAAAATTTAATGAGTATTTTAAAAGAAGGTTTATCTTTAAATTGTGATAAACTGTTTTGCCTTTGTAGCACGTAAGGAAAAAACCTTTTTTCGGAAAAAAGTATATAATAATATGTATTATGAACTGTTCTGTCTCTGGTAAAAACCTAACAAAATGCATATATGATATTTATTCTTAATATTTTTCACATTTATTTCGACAAAGGTAACAATATTAGCCCAGGCTAGATAAAAAAGGTGAAAAAAAGTTTAGCAGATCCTTGAAAATTTTTTAATGAAAGAGGGTCTTTCTAATGACAAGTATATAAAGAGATACAGCTAGATATACGTTGTTTTTAATAAAAAATGGGAAAAGCCCGAAATTCAGTATTTAGGTTGTCTAATTTTCCAATTAAATTCTCAAAATAAACGGTAAATTGGACTAATTGGAGATTTTAAAGCATAAAAAAAATAATTTTATTTCCTATGAATTAAAGTCGATAAACAATTAAGCCTAATAGGGGGCTTTTTATATTGAATAAATGTTTATAAATATTGCAATAATTATTGTAAATGGCTAAAAATTTGTGAGAATGAGGGCATCATTGCTATTAATAAGTGCGCAAAATTTCAGTCAGATCGTTTAAATAGTTTATGAAAAAAGCTAATTATTTATCCCAGAGACGAATTATTTAAGCAACTATAGATGATCCTCAAAAAGTTTTCAAAAGTAAAATGAATTCTTAAATGCTTCAATTTTAAGAATTTATACAAAAAATTATTTATTTATTTTAAAATTGTTGTTAAAAATACCGTTTAAAAAATAGCCATTTGAATAGTTATAAACATTTAGAATAACTTTAAATAAAATAAATAAATTATTATAACAAAATGGACACAAATAAAATATACATAAATGATAGAAAAACTTGAATCAATATTTTTTTAACTTAAAAAGTATTTTATTAAGACTGTTCCAATTATATTTATTATGGATTGTTTAAAAAATTTTATTGTAAAATATAAATTATTTTCTTAAAGTAAGAGCAAAATTCAATGATTTATTGTTAATTTATTATTAATTTATAGTAATGTAATTTTAAAGGATACAACGTATTAAGTTTTCGGGCTTTCCCGATTGTCCAGGGCGATGAAAATATGCCAGTTGTCATTATTTCGATGAGTTACCCCAATTAAAAAAAAAGTTCTACTATGCCTAGAAGCCAAAATAATGAAACATTTTACAGCGCGCACCGATTTGAAGACTTGATTTCAAAAAATAAGAGAGCTAAAGCTAATTTCCCCACCACCTCGCCCAGAAATGTTTGCACGGGTACCTTCACTTTAGGTGGCTATTTCTTAAAGACCTTTTTACTAATAGTAAAATTATAAACTGGATCATAAAATTAAGATCGTTGTTTAAACTTTGCTAAAATTTCGAGTCTTAATGTTTATAAACAAAGGAGATATGAATTTTAAAAAAATATCTGGGCTCCTATTGATACGTTTTTACCATCTTTTTAGATCAATTGTTAAAAAAATATATTAAAAAATAACGAAGTTATTCTACATGTTTGTAACTATAAAAATGGCTATTTTTTAAACAGCATTTTTAACAACAATTTTGAAATAAATAATTAATGTTTGTATAAACTCTTAAAGTTGAAGCCTTCAAGATTCCATTTTACTTTTGAAAACTCCTCTAGGATCATCTTCTGGGCAACCACCAGTTGTTTAAATAATTCGTTTCTGGGATAAATAATTAGCTTTTTTCATAAACTATTAAACCGATTTGGCTAAAATTTTGCACAATTATTAATACCAAGGATGCCCTTATCCTCACAAATTTTTAGTCATTTACAATTATTAGTGCAATGCAGTGCATAAATTGAAGGTTTTCTTCATGCTTTAGAATCTTCAATATTCCGTTTAATTTTAAAATTTATTTAGAAAATTAGACAAACAAAATACTGAATTTCGGGCTTTTCTCATTGTTCATAAAAAACAACGCATATCTGGCTGTATCTTTTTATGTATTTGTCATTTGGAAAGACACCCCTTCCATTTGAAACGTGTCTTCTTAAAATCTAGGGTAAAACGAAATATGCGATAATTATTTTTACTGTACTTAAAAAAAATTAAGGATATGAATCTGTATGCTATTTTGCCACATCCTAACGGTTTGGCTTTTTATAACTTTAAAACTAAAACAGATAAAACAAACGTTAAAAAAAGCAAAAAATAGGGTAAAACAATAAACCAACAAACACAAAACGTGCCGTTAAGTCAGTTGCCGCAATATTTATTTACGTTTCAAGGCTGGAAAGTGACTTATTACAGTAGTGAGTTTAGGCATATATTTAGGCAAGGCGACAAAGGATGGAAATCTGGCATTTCTGAAAGAGTGCTGTAATAAGAGCTTCCCGGCGGTGTATCGTACATCGTTTCATTTTATAATGTAATATCATAAACGAAATTTTCTGATTTTTTAGATTAATTTTATGTAGATGTCATCGTGTGTCGACTCATCTTTTATCACATCGCTTTTAAATTTTATTTCTAGGACTCATTTGAGTCCGAGAAATCGCTCATTACAGTACTGGGTCCAGAAACTAAGTCCGGAAAGTAGTGAAGACCAAGACCGCAAGCCCCAAAACCGGTTTTTGGTCTTGCGGTCTTGGTCTTTGGGCTTTTCAGCAGGACCATGACCGGGACCAAGACCAAGACCGCCTTATAAAGACCGGGGTATGCAAACCAAGACCAAGAACAAATCGGGAGTGCAAGACTACGCAAAACCAAGACCACCCACAAGACTCTTGCACTTCTGCAACTTTTTTTTTTAATATTATAATATTCAATTTTTATATTCAATATACATAGGTATTTTATACAGAAATGAAAAAATGTGGGGAAAATCCAAAAAAAAGGCGATTATTTAATGGGTTTCTTTAATAAAATAATAATTAAATGGATCACTTTGTTATTTTATACAATTCTTTAACAACGATTGTAAGTAAATTCAATAATATGTTTCAAAAATAATATGATTCTGACTCAATGGTCCGACAAAGCACGATATCTTTGAAACCGTTCACGACAGAGAAAAGCTAGGGGTATAAAAGTTATGAAGCTAAAAATATTTGTCAAATTTTTATTATTATTTTTTTCAATTAGCTATCTAGTGATGCCACTTACAGGGTGGATAAAAAAATTTCAAAATCCAGAAAAACATTATTTTTGTTCCACACTCTAAGAAGTGGCACCGTTAGATTGCTTCTTAAAACTAAGATATAAATGTAAAAGAGAGGAATTAATAAAAATATATTTTTCATGTCATATAGGAATAATTTTTATACAAATGGATTTTAAATATTACTTCCGGTTTTGACGTAAAAGGCAAAACAATGCTAAAATAATAATAATGACGTTATTTTTATCAAAATCGAAAATTATTTAAAAACCATCTACGTTGGCATTGTTTCTATATGACAGTTTAACACTTTTACAACATAATATACAGGGTGGTGATTTTTTTTAATGGATTTTTTGTCATAAATTTGATATTTTAGGTTAAAAGCTAAATATAAGGGAGTTTTCTTGAGTGGCGGTGGATATTTTGGAAAATTCTGGAATAGAAAATAATTTCACATTTTATGCCCATTTTTTCTATAATTTTTTCATATTCAGTATTGAGCCACCTTGTATATGCAGAATGTTTATAAAGTATTTGTACGAACTTTGTACGGCAAATGTTTGACTTATTTAGTTAAAAGTTTATATGAATTGAAAAGATTTCTGAGTAACTTTTTTTTTGAATCAGAAACCAATGTTTACATATTAGAACCATTTTCACGAAAATTTCACATCTGGTTGAAATAAAAAGTTTTTTTTCTGCTCACACAGTACATAGTTTTGTATTTCTTTTAATTTTATATGCCTCTTTAGAGAAAAGTTAAATAATTTTTATCACTAAAATGTTTCTATGTGCCACTTAATGTATGAAAACAGGTTGTGTCTCAATTCAACTAAAAATGGAGAATAAATAAATAAACCCCAACATTTAAAATATACTTTTTAATTAAATAATTCAAACGTATGTGTAAGGTTAAAATTGGCATATTTTATAATTTTAATGCAGAAAATATAGTTTCCATCTTTATTTATTTTGAAGTATTTAAAAAATATATTTTAATCGATATTACTTAGTGTAAATTATTACTACCAAAAAAAACGTAAGACAACCAAGACCAAGACCAAGACCAAGACCAAGACCAAGACCAAGACCAAGACCAAGACCAAGACCAAGACCAAGACCAAGACCAAGACCCCAAAGACCAAGACCAAGACCAAGACCAAAAGGGACCACGACCAGACCAAGACCAAAGACCAGACCAAAACCAAACCAACCAAGACCCCAAGACCAAACCCCAAGACCAAGACCAAGCCAAGGCCAAGACCAAGACCAAGACCAAGACCAAGACCAAGACCAAGACCAAGACAAGCCCAAGACTAAGACCAAGACCTTCCTTTAGCTTGCAAGACCAAGACCAAGACCAGGCTTGCAAGACCAAGACCAAGACCAGGCTTGCAAGACCAAGACCAAGACTAGCCCGGTCTTGGACTTGGTCTTGCTTTGATCATCACTACCGGAAAGTTAAAGTCAGATAAGTCCTGTATATGACACTACAGACTACAGTACAGTATGAAATAAAAATTATTTTGGTTTATTTCATTAGAATGTGACAGGGGTAAACAGTTAACTTGTAATTGATAAGAGCCTTCTTATTAAGAAAATGGATGGCTGGATTATAAAGATACCTATTGTAGGTATGTAATTTTGATGTCCTTAACTACTTGTTGAAAATACACACATTGTTTATTCCTAGATTATTAGGGTACATAATTAATTGTTGAGTGAATAGTCATTAATTGTAAAATTATTTGTGTATTTAATAATTATGCCTATAATTTTTTGTCAGTGGGATTGCAGCGTGTCCCGGAAAATAAACTGGTAATGTATGGAATAATGTAATACGTTATTAAATTAATTTAACATTCCAGGAATATTTGACGCTGTCTGAGTTCATAAAGGTATAAAAGCATGAATAAACCTGCGGTACAAAACAATAAAAATCTAACTTTTTGCGAGTGCGACAGTGCAGAAAAAATAAAAGAGCTCATAAAATGTTTGTAAGAATTTGGTTAAAAAAAGAAATTATTTGTAAAAGAGTACGTGATTAGTTAAGTTTTATTTTTAAGGTTGTCCATTTTAATGTTAAATTGACATATACAGGGCTATATAGTAGATTAGGCATTATTGACGGTTTCAATTAACTTATAATACTTCTTGAATACTATAATATTCTTGAACTCAACGCATATTTTGGAAATCCACAAAGTACAAATAGAAAAAAATGCATACTTCCTAGGTAGTTCTTAAGGTCACAAGCAGAAGAGTGATACTGTTAATGCAGATAATAAAAATCCATCAGTCTCTTGCCCATTGGCGCAGCCAAAATGGGACAGGGATGGGCATTGCCCCCCCAGAATGTTTGGTGCCCTCTCCAAAAAAAAAATGCAATAAAAAATAAATCAACATAAAGGCATTTAATATAATTAAGACTACGAGGAATTTGTATGTGTTTTATTGGTTGTTTCCTTGAAGGTGTTTGATAATGTTATGGTTCTAATAATTAAGTGGTATCTAAAGTATTTTGGTTGTCTATACATGATTGGAAGGTTCAAAAAATTTTTTGACAGTAATAGAAAAAAGGTTTATAATGTTCAAAAAAAGTTTTTTGACTTATGTTTTACATGGTTGTTTAGTAAATCATGGCCGCAGTGGCGGCTCCTCCATTGGGTCATTTGGTCAATGACCTCCCAATATTTTTGACTAATATTTCCGAACAAAAACATAATAATGATATAAATAAAAAAAACTATTTTTTTAAATCTTTTAAATTTTTCTTTATTATTCTAAGCATATAAACTCGTTGATAGATTACTGGATTCCACAAGCTTCGCGCAGCGATCTCCAGATCGGTGGTTTCGTTTGTTGGCCAAAAACCGGGCTGCCTGCCTTCATTGACCGCATTGTTTTAAACGGAGCGGAGTCGAGTTTTCCCGATCTAATTTACGATTGGGCGATTTTGGCTGCTTTCCGAAGCGGTGTAATCGCATGATCTGGGTCAACCTCCGCGAAGACGAAAATTACGCATTTTTCAAGGTGTTTGTTTGTTATACGGTTATTAAAGACCGGAGTATATACAATTTAAAGAATTTATTTTTTGTTGGTGTATGTTTTTTGTAATGTAAATTCGGAAACAGTGCATTTGTTGACAATTTTGTGTACGTTACCGATGACAACTGTAGAGAGCGAGAGATGCTTTTCTACATTAAATAGAATAAAGATATTTTTACGCAACACAATGGGGGATAGTAGACTCTCTGCGTTGGCCATGTTAAGTATTGAAAAGGCCTTTATAAATAATATTGTAAATTACAATGAAGAAGTAATCAATCATTTCGCAAGTGCCAAAGACAGAAGGATTAAACTAAAATTTATGACTATTTAGATGAGTTAAGTAACCCTTTCTATTTTTTATCATATAAATATGCTTATTTTTAACCTATAAGTTGCCGTCATACCTCTGGCATAGCGATATTACTTACTGTCGGGTGTGAGATTTTGTTTAAACAGATGTCGATGTATATTATTTGTTATATTGTTATGTTTCTTAATAAATAGAAATATAATTCTTCAAATAAAATAATCTTGCTAAATCATTTATTTTTGAATTTTCTTTTCTGTTTTTTCTTTGGAGTAAACGTCTGTGTGAAATAAAATGCCTAAAATTGTTTTTTTTAACTAAAAATCAGTTAAGCCATATGCATTTAAAATTTTAAATATAATGACTTCCCCGAAAGATTGACCACGAGCCGCAAGTGCATGGCCGTGTCCGCCTTCCAAAAAATACTAGATACGCCAAAGCTCTCGACTTGACGAGACGAGAGAAGAGAATCTCTCGTCTCGGCATCACTAGTAATAATGTTATCCATAATATCTATCGATGTGTTTAGATTATTACTTTTCCCAAATAAGGTTTGCTTATCCTCTTTTGTATTAATAATTAAAACTCAACTACATTTCTAGAATACACTATTAGATGATATTTAATATTACATTTATAATTTTATTAGCAATATTCTATTATTAAAACCAGAACTAACCATTATATAATGGGCTAAGCACCTGAAAGTAAGAATAATCGCGATAAGGTAACACCTTTGAAGAGTCAGGTCTAAAATAATTTTTAATTCGATTAAAATGGTAAGTATTTTCGGTAAAACATACATAGTCATCGATAGACACTTGTAGGCACTTGCAGCTGTCCGTTGTCGGAACAACTAAAAAGAAAATTAATTTTAAAATAACACAAATACTAAGATAAGGTAATAAAATGTTAGGCTTTAGTCAAACCCTGCGTTTATAGGATCTTCGGCACCGAAATTACAGGGCCGACGATTCACATAGTAATTTCGGTAAAGGCTACTTATTTCAGCACAATCAAAGTGGTTTTTAACACGATCCTTTTCTTTATATCTGTTTCGGTTTCGGAGCTTCTCTTTTATATTGTTTAGGTGTGCACTAAAGAAAAATTACCTAAAAAATATATTAATTTATCAAGCATCAAATGCTCCATATAAAATGAAATTATAATAACTTGTTCTTAAAGATACAAAACAATTCTTAGACGTGTTTGGCATATTTTTATTAATTTTGCTAAGTTGTAATAATACATCTCGGATAAGAGCAGAGCAAGTAGATTTTCATGTCACGTGGTCTAGGAGCATGCGGAACTAGTTCGGAATATCGAAACACCTTAGATTTTTGTAGCAGCTATTAAGGTGTCATATTTATTTGCTTATTTTAATAAAGGAATAGGGGAGACCGGGGCTACAATTAACAAAAATTGGGTGTTTAGTTGAAGCTTCAAAATGTTTTAACATTTAGTCCTAATTTTTATGATATTTAACCATTTAAGTATCATATTATGAACATAAGTTAAACATAAAAAAATATTGTCTTTAACAGACCATATTTAAAAAAAAGTCGGTTGTTAATTTTTACCTCGTGTTTGGGGCCAGAATTAACACCTCTGGGGTAAGTATTACCAGATGGAGTGACAATTAATATAATGTGCTGTGCCAACTAACAAGAACTTAAAATATCTTAACTTAAATAAGAACTAAGAACTCGTTAAACTCTTTTAGAAAATTAATGTATTTTTGTTCATTTTTTCTTAACAATTATCAGGCTTACACCTATTAACAATAATTTTTATACTAACAATCAAACAATTCTATATAACCTATGTCTACTTTATACTTATACAACATCAATAGA
Organism: Listronotus oregonensis; assembly: GCA_019359885.1. Taxonomy (NCBI): domain Eukaryota; kingdom Metazoa; phylum Arthropoda; class Insecta; order Coleoptera; family Curculionidae; genus Listronotus; species Listronotus oregonensis. The sequence goes on from JAHBCN010015242.1 coordinate 13,731, forward strand.
CAATGTAGTTTTATATATAACCAACAATTATAAAAAATATTAACCATTTTATAATAAAAGAGTAGTATATCCATTCAAAGTTATAAATCGATTTATAATTTAGGCAAGTGTATGATGTGATGTCACCTTTGATACACCCGGATTGGGCCTATTGCTTGCAAGAGTTACATTGAATGCAGTCACTACCTGATATATCTTTATTATAAGAGACACTACAAACAACACAAAAATATTTATCTTCTTCACACTGTATTTTTTTAACATCCGTTTCTTCATCTTTTCAACTTTCTCCTCTGTCGCTTTTTCCATTTCCTTTAGACTTACCCTTCCTTATTTGTTTCGGTCATTGTGCCCTTTGTTCTAGTCTTTTGATGTGGTTTTCCTCTTTTTTAATTATCTCATATAATGTGCTTCTTCTAAAGAATTTTTCTTTAGAGACACACAGAAAAAATATACCTTTCAAAAATATTTATAAATAAAACTCAGGTAATAACACGTTAATACTAATCCCGCCGAATTGTTAGTTATATCCCCAGGGGTACTTTTTTAGTATTAAAAATCATAGCAAAACATTGGTTAAAAGTTAGGCTAATTAGGTAATTTAGTATTATTAGGTTTGAAATGCGCTTCTAGGAAAAAAAAAAATACTAACACTGAATAGTTCAAGCTAAATTAAAAATTCTTATCTCTGTTAATTGTAGCCCAGGCCTCCCCTACTACCGCCCGGCTGTTGTCTGTGAAATTTCTGCCATCTTTTGGGGTTTTAATGGAACCGTTTCGGTCTTGGTCCCATGGTATCAATCTCTGTTTGCTCAGAAACTATTGCCCTTATGAACTTGCAGATCATCATAAACGAAAAAAAAAAAAAGAAAAATCGCAATGTTTCGTTGGCAAGTACAACACCCTTTTCAAGATAAATTACATTTAACAATTTACTAAAACTTAAAAATTATTAAAATTATTTTTATTTTTTTACGAAAATTTAATATATTCAAAGAGCTTTTTGTTAAAAAATTACGTTATTATGATCTAAGTTTTCGACACATAACGGAAATAAATCTTCTTAGCTCTGTCGCGAATCTCACGTAATTGCTGTTTACAAATCTGGGCCTTGGCCAGATCCACACAAACTTCTACGGTCTTTAATCAAAGCAGTTCCGGTTTCCGACTAATATCTGTTATTGTAGATAGTAAATTTTCTAGCTTTCATCAAATGAATCCATGTGTCCTTTAAAGCAAACAACTAGCATCGAGTCTATTTTCTTCTTTACATTAGCATTCTTCTCTTTTTGACGAGTAATTTAAATGATATAAGCATTTACTCTAATATTATTTTTTCACGCCGGTCTCTAAGCCTGATTTTTAAAATAGTCGCAGGGTATAGTATATTGTGCAACAGGTAAGAAAAGTTTAACATTTCTCACTAGTGAGTTTGGGGCACGAGCCGAAGGCGAGCACCGCAAATTGCGAGTGGGCAATGTGCTTTTCTCACATCTTCCACATTATACTTTTTCTACGACCATTTCTTTTATAGCGACCAAAAAAATATATAGTATTTTTTAGTATTAATATAGTCAATCATAATATAATCATATTTATTAATAAATAGAGTTTTGCAATAAATATGGCGCCCGCCGATGCATAATACATACATTTTTGTTTAATCGTCGTATGCGACGCCATTTGCTACAGGCTGCTAGATAATGTCAAAGTCGCGAATCAAGAGCTTATTTTCACTAGTTTTTAAGACTGGCACTAAAAGTAACATTTTTCTCACTGGTTACTAGCTTTTAAAATAAAATATTTCTCATGCAATGAGTAAAACCCACAAACAGTGAGAAAAGTACTTTTCTCTCTAGTAAGAAGAGTAATTTGCTCGCAATCGCTATATTACATGAAATAAGTAAAAAATGGGCCTTTGATTTGCGACTTTGAGATTATCTAGCAGCCTGTGGCAGTTGGCGTCGCATAGCAACGATTAAACAAAAACGAATATATCATGCATCGGCGAGCGCCATATTTATTGCAAACGAAGTTTTATGAATGTTGTATTTTATCCGATACAGACACTATAATTTCTTTATTAGTTTTTTAAAATAAATATCACAAATTGCGATACCATTATAAAAAGAAAGGGTCGTAGAAAAAGTGTATTGTGCAACATGTGAGAAAAGCACGTTTCCGACTCGATAATTTGCGGCACTCGCCGAAATGGTAAACTTTTCTCACTTGTTGCACAATATACTAATTTTATATAGCAATTGAGTCCAAATTACTATTCTCACTAGGGAGAAAAGTACTTTTTTCACTGTTTGTAGGTTTTTCTCATTACATGAGAAATATTTTAATTTAAATGCTAGTAACCAATTAGAAAAATGTTAGTTTTTAGTGCCAGTCGAAGAAAAAAGATTTTTTACAGCATCGTTAGTTAATATTGTATTGGAGCATCAAAATATCTGTTTAGTTAATAATTGCCTGAAATAAACGACCATGTTCACTTTTGAAAAAAAGTCTACCAATTCTCAACCCTAGTTATGAGCGGCCAGGTTTTGCAAAACAAAGAATCATCTAATCTTAAAGAGTTACTTATAAGAAGGACCTTAAACGGCATAAACAAATGACCACCATATCTACATCAGTTTTTAAAATACTTGAGCCTGCAAATATTTTTCTCCTTTTAGGCCTTAGGTATTGAATTCTTGCGTCTTCTTATCGATAGAATTAATCAGTATAACTCACCCCTTTGCAGTTTTCAACAAAGCAACACAAAGTGCATCCCTTAACAGGTCTTCTAAAGAAGCTTCAAATTTCCATTTTGCCCTCTTATTTTTATTCTAGGGTGTCCTTAATTTAGTACCATTTTCCTGCGGGGGGTTTTTCTCAAACCTCCAATTTTTCCATCTAAATAAGCTGCCTCTTGTTTAACTTTGCAGTAAATATGCAAATGCAAAACGTACCGAAATGCTTAAATATCTATAAAAACCGCAAAACCTGCGATATCGATTATCGCAGTATTGCCAAATTTACTAATTTTGCGCTACAAGCTACTTTTTTGATATTTTAAATGCAATGTCTTTTTAATTTGCTTATAATGAATTGAGTGTGCCAGATTTAGTAAGATCCCGAATTTCAAAATACTATCTCTACTGGTTGCTAAGATAAACCAACATCGCAGTTTTAGTAAAAAGTACCACAGTGTCTAAAAACCTTTAAAATTTCTACAGCTCCCTTATCAAATTCCATATTTTAGGGTTTGTGACATGAACAGTGACGTGGCATGGTTTCCACATTTCCCAGTTATTCCCCACACGCACGGACGTAGCTATAGCTTTGAGAAGGGAGGGGTCCCCAAAGAGGAAATTGATGCTCTACTAGAGAAAAAGCAAGTTGCCAAGGCTAGTAAGATACTCAATCTTAACCATTCTCCGCTCCCCGCTGCGGCGGACTACAACAGTGTAGCTACACCCGCTGGCTCCCGCAGGAGGGCCCATGGCAGGGGCCTGAGCCCGGCCAGTCATACTGCCGCCTCAAAAATCCGGCGTAAATTTATACCCCTTCCTTAGAAAGGTTTGTCTTATTGCTTAAAAAAATTTAGTATTTAAATTTTCTGTATAAATAAAACTATATAATTTTACTTAAATATAATAAAACTGTAACATTAATGAACAGTAAAAAGAGTTTTTTAAAAACAAAACACACCTTTAAATTTAAAGCGATTAATCAATTTGATGATATGAAAGCTAGGAATAAAAACTTTTAATAGTTTTAATTTATTTTTATTTGTTAGATCTCTAGTTTACTACATATTCTGTTTCTATTTTCTATTTGTCTCTTTCGTATTAGAGTTTGTATTTTTTGTTTTTTATATACAAAAAGAGTTTTTTTCTGTTACTTAAATTGTTTTAATGGTATTTTGCATATTTTGCATTTTTAGGGGGCCCTTGCTCCAAAGTTCAGGGGGCCTAATTTTGTAGTTACGCCACTGCTAAGCAACTATCGTTTTCTACAATCGGCGCGGTGCATCAAATTTTTTTCTGTTGGACAATTAAGACAGATATGAATGGGGGGTCCAGACCCCTAGACCCCCCCTTATATACGTCCGTGCCCACACGTAATCTTTTAATTATCTTAAATGAAATAACTAGAGACCAGACATTGGTAAAAAATCATTACAATTTCGAAGTTAAAATGATATAGAATATACCAAATAAAAATACAATAATTAATTTAACTTCATTTGGTACTTACGGTTTTTATTTTAGTATTTTAATTTGGTGTGATTTCTTGTAAAATAATATAAAAGACGTCGCAATAGGAAAAAATTTAGAAGATTAAAATTAAAATAGAAGTTTTGTCTATATAAATTTAGAAATATTTGATTGTTCCTCTATTAGGGTTCATAGTTATGCAATTAACCACAACAACATAGTGCTGTTGGTGCAAATGCAATTCTCCAAGTGCTGTACGAAAACTCTTCTGGCCTATTTGTTGTGAACTGCTTTAAATCAGTTCCGTTACATAGGGTAAATCATACTATATTTGTGCCAAAATAATCTGGTATATTTAAATAGGTGTAAGTCGCATTGAGGCAAAGAAATCATGATTACAAGTAAAAAATGAGTTGGAGTGGCAACTTCTATATTCTACTTTTTTATTTAAAAGTGAAAGAGGTGTTTTTTTAATTTTTGGACATTCCACGAAGGCTGAGGCCCAAGCACTAACGTACCGTAAGTGTCTTAAGTGTGGTGAGAGGGAGTTTGTTCACACAGGACTTAAGGGAGACTGGGAGGAGAAGGGAAAACTCCTACGGGACCATCGAAATCCACAAAACGAGAACATTATGTATCAAACGCAGGCTTCTGCACGGATTTGTAAAGAGCCTTTATTGCAGCTGAAATTTTTCTCCATAAAATAAATTATCGGTCTACGAGAACATTGTTGGAAAAAAACTACCACAGAAAAGTACCAGGCGAATCAATTCTGCGTAAAACTATGTTGATAAGGTCTTTTTAAAGCTATGGACAAAATACGATACAATCTGGAAAGAAAAAAGTTATGGTTTAGTGACGATAAGACCACTGATATCAAGGGAAGATACGTTGCTAATATTATAAATCTGTAGTAGAAAGTATTACTTCACTACTGTCAGCCAGTAGTATTCAGTAGAGTGTCGTTTTGTTTCTTTCGGATTGTGCTGCATATACAGTGTGTCCCAAATTGGGCCTACATGTATTGGTAACTCGGGAACCATTAGAGCTACAGTGTTGGTTAAATTAGGAAAGTTTTAGACAATTTAATGGCAAAATTTAATCTGCTTTCAGATTTTATTTATCTTTTATGGTTTTTGAGATAATTAAGACTTTAACTTTTGCCTGTAGCTCGCAAACTACCAATTTTACGGTTTTAAGATTACTACATTATTGGAACACTTTTTTAAGAAGAATTTAATTTAAGTAAAAATATTTTTCTAACTTTATTTGTTTTTGAGATATTTACCCAAACTTTGGATTTTCATACGGACGTCATAGTGGATTTTTACATTTTTAAAAAAAGCCCTTCAAGAACTTTTCATTGATGTATCACAAGTCTAGGTTTTCAGATTGCTTAAGCTCTAAAAACGATAATTTTTGTTTATTTGATAGTAGGCTTAGACTAAACTGCGTAATAGCCGCCCCGTTTCATAAAAAAACAAATGATACGCATCCGGAGCGGCATCAACCTAACCATAGACATTTAAGATTCTTAGTGATAAACTTGTTACCCTATGGATCTTTTGTGAGAGCGAAATTCAAAACTTATACAAAAAATGTGATGCTTTTTGCAAAAATTAATACTTTCTAATATTACCTTAAACTGATAATAATTAAACACAACTGCAAAACAAAAATGTATCAGTAAACAAGAAAATAAAATCACAGTACATATCTTCCTCCATTTTCCACACCTTCCTCGCATTTTTCCAACACCTTCTTAAAAAAGTGTTCTAATAATGTAGCAATCTTAAAACCGTAAAATTGGTAGTTTGCGGCTACAGGCAAAAGTTAAAAATGCACCATTTTGGTTTTTCTTAATTATCTTAAAAACCATAAAAGATAAATAAAATCTGAAAGCAGATTGAATTTTGCAATTAATGTCTCAAACTTTCCTAATTTAACCAACACTGTAGCTCTAATGGTTCCCGAGTTACCAATCCATGTAGGTCCAATTTGGGACTTGCTTCATGCCCTACATAGAATATGCGTAATGGTACGTAACTTTTATCTTCTTACTGATACTTTAGTTAGCAAGGTAAAAAAAGTTTTTCTTTAGTTATCTGCGCGTATTACGAAATTTAAAGATATGTGTCCTAATGTAGCATTACCGTCACAACCTGTTATTTATATAATGTGGTAAAAAATGTTATTGACAGTTTACAAAATGATGCTTTAAATGTGAAAAAAAATTAAAGTAGTTATAAATGCACCAAATGTTAAATCTGATTTGGAATTTATTTTTAAACATTTTGGATATCCTCCGAATGTGATTGAACAGAAACAAAATGCACCTCTAGTGCCTTCATTTCGTGTATTGCAAACCAACATAGACAAGCTTAAATCTGTTCCTAATAAATTTGATGACAAATTAAAATTGTATATACAAAGAGTCTTGGAAAGAAATCCAGGATTTTTAGAAATAAAACATATTTTTGAAGCACTACAAAATAAAAGAACTGACAGTTACCAGTTATGATGTCGAAAGGACCTATTTTTGACTTTGAGATGTTTTAAATTATAAAAGAACAAATTTTACCCAAACCAATTTTAAAAAGATGTTAGTTTTATCATGTAATGCAAATAAATTGTCATGTTTTGTTTTTGTCTTATATTTTTTCACATTTATTTATAATTAATATATCTTTAATATGCACGCCAATGAATTTAACAGAAATAAAAAACCTATTGAAAGAAGCTCGTTCCCAAAGTCTGGTCCTTACAAATAACCCTTTGTTTTTATTACAATGAATTGGGCGTTCCAAATTTACTAGGATTTTAAATTTTTTAAACTCTACATCTACTAGGTAGTTGCTAAAGTATACCAATACCTCATTTTCAATAAAATCTGGCAACACTGCCGATGTCACTGTTTAATTCCGCATTCCAAAAAGCCTTAGAAATCAAATTTGGAAATGCATCTTTAGCGATTCTAAAGATATTTAAGTACTACCGTCATAGGCGTGCGCACAGTGGGTGCCGTGGGTTCCGTGGCACACCCACTAGTCTGAAAAAGATTACTGTATTTAAAATATGAAAATTATTATTTGATAAGGTTCGATTTAAAAATTACAATCCTTAGATTCAAATGTATGAAATGTATCGTATTCAGTTTTATTCACTTCATTATTATTATTATTATTATTTAGAAAGATCCGACATGACGTATCCCATGGCTCCGACCCCATAGGGCGTCATGCGGAAGGCCATCCGTATCGAAGACCACTCCTCCCGTCCGCTCGGTCAGTGATTTTGGCCAAATTCATTTGCCTCAGAACGAAGGACCCAAGGACAACCGATTTCATCACCAGTTGTTCGGGTGAATGTTGACATGCGGAATACACTTCAGCTCCCCAACACATTTTCCTTTATGCTCCTAAAACGCCGACATTTAGGACAACCTAA
>JAHBCN010015243.1:0-33592 GCA_019359885.1 Listronotus oregonensis
TTTAACACTTCCTTATACCCCTACTAATTTTTATTTCTAATATACCTTTGTATTTAGAATCTATTAATTACTTTTTCTAGTGCTTCATGGACACAAATCTTCCTATTAAATTTTTTACCGCTTAAAATTCGTTACGACCATCCGACAAAACGTTTCATTACAAAACCCAATAATTAAAATCATTAATAACCACAAATATATTACAAAGAACTCAAAGGGTTACTACGCGTGTTATTTCAGTTTACAAAAAACATAATAATATTTTAAATAGTTTTATTTCTTCTTAATTTTCGATTAGACTAGCGCATCAGTCGACGGTGAACTACAAAGGCCTCCAGAGTCCCCCCTCTGACATGGCAACCCACAACCTTTGAGGGGTCATATTTGGATATATTATTATATTAATAATTACAAATGAAAATTTTAAAAAATGAATTCAAATATTTTTTATGTTTACGTAGCAGCTAAAAAAAAAAAATGGAGCATTTAATTGAGTAATTTCATAATAAGGTATCCCTTGAGTAAAAAAAAACAATTAGACGATTAAGTTTTCCGAAAACATTATTAGCAAAAAAGTAGTATTTTTAACACCCAGAAACACCTTTCAACCGGAGATATCACTGGTTGGGTATTTTACCTCTGGAATGCTTTACTCTTTGTTGTGATAACGTCATTTTTTCCAAACTTTATGACAAAAAAAAAAACAGAAAGAAGGGAAAGAAGGAAAAATGACTCACCTAACCGCGAGACGTCTGTTAACACTTCCAGAGTCCCCTACAGGTGAGAAAATGCTTCTTTACCACCCTTTAAGCCTCCGTGGACTGTGCTAAGGTAAAAAAAAACCTTTAGGGGTATTGGTAAATTAGCTTCCTTTTTACCAGACAGATAAGCGCTTATTTTTCTTTAGGTAGTTTGTATGGGTAGGGTTTAAGAATATTATTAAAGGACAATACGCTACAAAGGATTTAGCAAATTTGATGGCACATTCTCGAGTTTAATGGATGAAACAAGTGCAATTGTAAAGTGGGGATTAGTTTTTTTTTCAATTTTGACGATCTCAGCACACCCTTGTATTAGTCCAGTAACTGAAGACCGGGAAGCCCCCATACAAAAAAACGTACAGTTTTCATTTGTTGCGCAATTTTAGGTTTTCACGGATGCTTTCGAGCGAGAGAAAGCTTATTACGTTTCCGACGAAAATGGCCCCCCAAAGTCCCAAATATGAGTTTTCCGCGAATGTCTGTCTGCAAACCGATGCAGATGGGCAAAACAATTTTTTATCAAATTCTTCTGGGATCATTGAACACTTGCTAAGGTCTCATTATAAAAAAAAATGTTAATAACAAACCATTTTTTCAAAAAATATTAATAAATTAATAAGATACCCTCAAAATATTGTAAAAAAAAACTGTCCGCTTTTTTAAATATTCTAGAAAAATCAGAATGGACCCAAACTCATACGCAATGATAGGTACGGGTTTTCCCATTCCGATAAACTTTAAACGATTAAAAAATGTACATCATTGACCTAGTAATGGAACAATTCGTCCGCCCGCATATAGGTGAATTTATAAAGATAGCGGCATTCTAGGGGTTGAGCGGAAGCAGAAATTATGGGACTTTTGGGTCCCTTTATCTCAAAAACTATCGATTTTTTGAAAAAAAATATATAAAAACCATTTTTGTATATATTACAAAGCGATCTTTATTTTTTGTTTCAACAAAAATTCTCCAATTTGCATATTTTGGCAGATGTTAACGGGAAACTCATTTTTCGGGCCTTAAGGGCCCTTTTCAGCCCTTTCCTACCTGTTAATGTTGATAAACTTTTTTTCGCTCGAAAGCACCCCGAAGACCAAAATTGCCCAAAGGAAAACCTGACAGATTTATTTACAGCTTTGCCCCCCATTTACTGGACTATACCCCGGGTTTTTAGTAATGATAAAAAAAGGTAAACAGCAAGTTTGTATACAATTTTACGTCCATAGTGTTGTCTAATTTTTTTCTTTATCGGTTATCGTTATAAAGATATAACGCCACGTTGCTGTTTTATGGAGTATTCTGCATATTATTCTACTACTTGTTTTAAAATAAAATTACCTTATTAATGATATTATACTCTTAATATTTATTAAAAAAATATATATTTATTTGTCAAAAAAAAACGAAAATTATAAAAAAAAACACATCAAGAACCTAAACATACTATTTAAATTTTGCACTCCTAGTATAAAATTTTATTATTTAATAATATATCTTTACTATTAACCATACAGAGGTTTACTGAAATCGTCAGAGTTTGAAAAACCACCCTGTATTTCCGAGACAAATCAAGTTAATCGCGATCTGTTTTTGCCTCTGCAGTTGTTTCGAAAATATAATTAAAAAACGTGCCATCAGATTTGCTCTTTCTTTTGTAGTTTTCCTAACACCAGGAAAATATATCGAAAAGGCGCCACCCTGTGTTCGCGATACCATTAAAATGTGATTGGAGAGCAGTTTTCTATTGCCCAGAATGTAATATTTTGTTTAAATATCAATTTAATAATACTAAAAAAAAATATTACTGAATTGATAGTTAGGATGCAGGGTAAAAAGTATATTTATTCCGAAATTTGCAGTTATTCCAAAAGACGTGGATATAATATATCTTGGGCCCAAAAAATGCTTTTTAATTATTTTTTTAAAAATATAAGTTGCAAAATAATTCTCTGCAGTCTCTTTTAAACTGGCATTTAAGTTTTTGTTTTTCTTTAAATGGAATGTTTTTAAAAATATTCTTTTTATCCATTTCGTTTAATAATGTAAAACCTTTATATACATTCTCTAATCTCCTTTTGTTCTACAAGGTTTTTTTAGAGGGTGTACAAACAAACTTCATTATTATTTAAATACTTTTAGATTTCAAGTTTTTTATTGATCTAGTTTTTTGTTATAATTGGTAAAAAAAGTTGGCGTAGAGAAGACAACTGATCATAAAAATTAACGAGGTATAAGTTTTTAAACGACAATTGATGCATCTGAGGGAAATGCTTACGAGCCCGTTATAATCATTTAGCTTTGTAATCTAATAATTTAATATCAATATGGTAATAAACTAATAAGCTAAATTATTAAATTACCCTGTATATCTAAATGCACTTTGGAGTAAAAAGTAAAAAATATTGGTCCTGGCTGCCTGGCTTAAATACCTACTAATTTAAAACAATATCAACCTATGTTCTCATTTTGATTTAAACTTTGCCTATATTTTTTAATAATAATAATTCATTAGTTCTTTTTTAAACCCTGTATGCAGACTTTTAGTCAAAAATTTAATAGTTTACTATTATTTAATTAATAGAAAAGTAAAATGGCACATTTTGGAAAAATAGAGAAAAGAAAATTAATACTTAATAAATATCGTTATAGTTGTATTGCAGGTACAGTGCAAGCATATTTTTAAGTTTAATTGTTGGCTTACCCCATAAGGTTCGTGCTTTACAAAAAAATGTTAGTTTCGACCTAAGTTACAACATATTAAAAATTTATAAAATTCTCTCTGGTCACATAGTTTACAAGATTTTCGCCCTATCTCTTATTACTATAAATTTTTAAGTTTACACTTGCGTATTTTTCTAAGAAAATCATTTGCTGGAAGATTCTAACAGTCTTGCGGAATGCGGTCCATTTTTTAAAATACGTGATAAAATTTGTGTTCTTTTTCTCAAGTGCATTTTCTCCCTTGGATTTTAATTCCCTTCACTTCGCGTCGTGCGTCAATTAATATAGTTGTGGTTGTTATTTATGCGCTTTTATATGATATTATGTAAAGTTAATACTGTTGGGTGATATATTTTGGGTTAAAAACAGCAAATGTATGTGGTTTCTTGTATAGAGGGTGCGTCTTTTAATATTTATAATGGCTATATTTTCTAAGCCAAGAAGGATATCAAAAAAATAAAAAATACCGTTTCTACACCTATAAAATTCGGGGGAAATATAAAAAACGGTATTTTAAAACTCCTCGACCAACTCTTAAAGCCCTTACCCCACTCGCTCAAAAATCTTAAATGGCAATACCCCCTTGTGACACCCCTGTGGAAAGCCCATGAAAAATGCTATTTGTTGGTGGTAAAAAAGTTATTTTAGTCTTTATTTTGTACGTTTTTCATAGCATCTCTTTAGCACCAACCACAACTAACCACAAGATGCTACTACATTTAAGATTGTTTAAGGGGGCGAGGTTAACTCTACAGGGGCAATAAATATGTTTTTACTTATGAATTTAATAATTGGACATTCTTTGGTATTTTTAATAAAAGTAAAATATTGTTTCTCTTAAATTTAAGGGTAGTATTTAAATCTACCCCAACTTTCTTTATGACCAACGATTGGAATTTTTTGTAGGCTTTTCAAAAAGGTACAAGGAGGGTTTGTCATATGAGATTTTTAAGTGAGTTGGGGTGGGACTTAGAGGGCTGATCGAAGTGTTTTGGAAAATACGTAATTTTTATTTTTCCCGAATTTTATAGAAACGGTGTTTTTTATTATTTTTTTTTAATCTCTCTTTGAAAATATAGCCATTGTTAGTCTTAAGATAGGCACCATCTATAAATATTTATAGTATTTATAAAGAAATATGTAATTTAATTTATTATATTATTAGCTTAAACTGCTTTCTTTACCCTTACTTTGCAATATTAAAAATAAACTAATATAGTTAACGAAATGGTTTATTTCTTGAAAACCGTTTTAAGTACTTACATACGGAAAAACCAATTTACACAAGATGGAGATAACAATGCAAAAGCCTATTTCAATATTACTTATACCCTACGTACCTTCAAAACCAGTACGAAATTCAAGGCATTTACCCATATATTAAGTTACTTAAAAAAAAAAGAAAACAGCTGATGTGTTAAAAATTAAAATAGTAAAAGACTTAAAAAGTGTAATAATTATAAGCCTACCTATTTCACTGTTTGCTTTAGGAAAAATTTATATTTGTTATACAAATTGAATAAGCTTAATTAATTCATTATTTGTGAATTATAGTTTTAGCTACCGTTTACTTGTTGTGTCATTATTTAAGTGTATTGGTAATGTAGCTATTTAATTCCATAATATGGGTAATTTATTTTATGACAATGTTAAACAAAAAAAATAATTTAAAAAGTAAATACACTTAGAGTAAGTCAAGGAAGTTTAAAGGTTTATGGAAGCCCAATACTGTAGAACAAAATTGTCCCGTGGGGCAGCGGGAATCGGGGGGCGGCAATGCGAGTTTGCGCAATGGTATAGGCCAGACTTCCATAATTCTTTGTTACTATCTATAAAGTTAACATCACCATATGTCAAATTTAAACATTCACTGTTTTTTTTTGCACAAAATTGTTGGTTATTCAACGATATCACTGTAGAATATTTAAAATTATTGTGTAATATTGGATTTTATATCATCTGATATAATATGGAAAGAATACTTTGCCCTCATTTAAAAGGTTGATATTTTCGGGAGTTTTGTATTTTTACCAAAATTTTGTAAATAAATAAACACGATTTTTTAAAATAAATTTTAAACTAAATTGTTAAATGAAATAAAAGTACCTAAATGTAAACCTTATTTCTTTTTTATAATCCACAGCCCAAACATTGTGGTAATCATCTAAAAGATAGTTAAGATTGTTAATTTCCCACTGCTATTTCCATGAATATTTTATTTTCTATTATTCATAATTGATATAGGTATTATTATTTATTCGGTTACCAACGTTACGTCTCATAAGAAACACCTAATTTAAATATAAGAAATACTTACCTAAAGTAAAAAAAGCCGGGTATGTTCAATACCTCCTATACAAGAAAAGGCCTGGGCTTTGCGCGTGACGTCATCACATCTAGGCCTAAAATATTTAGCAGGAATAGGAATTATTATGTTCAAGTTTGTTATATTATGTAAATTTTTATAATGTTATTAAGGGTTTCCTGTTTAAACGGGGCTGCCAGAACGTGAACTGAACCCTTAGCCGCACCCCATTCGATTTTTTTTTTGGGAAAAGAAATTTAAAGCAAAAAACCCCATATTCCTATACACGTAATATCGAGATTTTAGCGTCATTATAGTGTCACAATGGGGTTTACTGTCATAATTGAGGTTTACTGTCATAATTGGGGTTTACTGTCAAATTGGGGTTTACTGTCATAATTGGGGTTTACTGTTATAGTTGGAGTTTAATCATACTTTTATCTAGGTGCTCTTTTAAAATAAGAAAGAGGGCTACGAGACTATTTACTAAAGGTTTGTAGTTTTTTCCTAGTTTTACTCAGTTGATTATGATTATTTTTAGAGCAATAATTTTTAAGAAATGTGTTAGAAATGAGAAAAAATTTTTGTATTTTCAAATTTTATATGCTCTTTGATTTCTCAAAAGGAGTTAAAAGTTCATGTTTACATAGATACTTTAAGAGCAATTGAGAGAGAAACGACTTTTTATTGTAAATATCCAAAAAAGTGTCTTCAAATTCATCAAAGTGAATAGCCATGCTTTAGTAATTTGTCTCTTTCCAGTTCATGCAGTTTCTTGACAGTAGAAAAGGGCACATTTTTTTTTTACCTGTCTCAAAATCAGGATATGAAAGAGTTTGATCGGGTTTCAATTAAGCCAGTTATTAAAAAAATACATTTTAATAAATGTACCGTGTCAAAAAGGTAAAATAGTGGTCTTTCTGGGTCTATAGGATGGGAAAACTATGTTAAGTTCATTTAAGTCTGAAAACCACTATTGCTTTACTATTTATTGCATTATTGTCACTAATTGTACAAAATACTAGGTATCCAATTTCTTCTAAATTTTCTATTATATTTTTTTTTTAGAACAGGACATATATGAATAACTTCTTTAAGACTTGAGCAAGGACTAGTTATCATGAATGCTCTGCGGATGATGCTACACTATTTTATTTACTGCTGTACCTACAGTATTACCTGCTTTATAATCCAAATAGGGTTCAATATGAATTTCATAAAAAAGTAATATAAATTTTTTCTTTTATCTGTTAAATAATGGAAAATGTTGCGAGCATAGGTTAAAAAGAACTTTCTTTCATCAATATGGGGATCTGTTAAAAATGTATTACAAATATTTTTTACTGTGTCGGGATGAGGTAAGATAATCGGAGCATGGCTACGTAAATATTTATAAGCATGGGGACTTATAGTAAACAAAATTGAACATAAAACCATGGTACTAGGTGAATATCTATATCTTTCCTTTGGTAAACATAACAACCTTAACTGTTCTGACACAAATTTTAGATTTTGAGTTTGTTCATCAGACCCATTTAAATTTGAAAGACTATTTATAACAAAATTTAGGATCTTTTGTTGTCAGATTGGGGCTTGGTTTGGTATGAATTAGACTCATGATCTGGTATCGAACTGGGTATGCTACTCGAAGGCTCGGTAGAGTTCTCGGTACTAGGACCTAAGGGAACTGACATCATTGTATTATCAATTGCATCAATAACATTTCCTAAATCATCCAAATTGTCAATTTTAAAAGGAGACTTTAAATTAGTTATTGAAACACACACAGACTGGCCATATAAATATGTCTCTAAGTTTAAGTTCATATGAATTACAATTGCCCAAGTTATTATAGGACCAGGAGAAAATCAAATTTAAATAATGTTACATTATCTGAATTTACTACTGAAAACCACCCATCCTTAACACTATAATGTTTAAACAGCCCTAAAACCATCGAAATCATTAAAACATGTAGCATCTTTATGAGCGTTAAATTCTTTTTACTTTGTTCTAATGCTTGAAAAAGATGTAACTCATCAAGCTCTTTAAACTTTTCATCCTTACTTTTCCGAGTTGTTGTGTTTTTGAAAAAAAGGAAGGGCAATTTGGGAAAATAGTAGGAACAGAATTATCTCTCAATCGAGGCTTCTTTAAATTTACTGTGATAATATTACCTGTTTTTGGATCCTGCTCTGAAATAATCCAAATAATACTACCTGTAGTAAAATGTAATTCACACACTTTAGTGTTTTTATTTGGGACTAAATCGTCTCGCGGAATTGATTGCAACCATTTTTTTTTAGCTCGCTGTCGTTGGGAAAACCAAACACATGAACTTTTGGCCCATTAGTGTAATTACCACGGCAACCCGGAGCACAGCACTTATACGGCATATTCACAAAAAATACTCGAACTTTAAACCCGCAAATAGGTAAAAAAGAAAACTGATTTAATCTTAAAAATAAACGAGATAAGACAAAAGCAAAACTTAAACTCACGTTAAACTAAAGTTAGGTTAGTAAGTACCCAGCGTTGTGCTTTCGACATAAAGCAAATGTACTAAAATTGCTCCCAAAAATGTACTAGATTGTACTAGATTACATTTTTTTTTAATTTTTAGGATTGGCTTTGAGTGCTGTTGGGTTTCATTGATTAAACAAGATTTTTATGAAAAAGTAATAGATTATTCGGATTTTAGCTATTGTAGTAATAGTCAGTGTCTAATTGTAATAGATCTAGTACAATTTTAATAGCAAGCACAATCCTCGCGATGAGATTGTCAATAACACGCTCAGCGACATTTCATACATTTTATATGGAAAAATCATCCGGCCTAGATGTGATGACGTCACGCGTAATTTATTTGGAGCCCGAGGCCTTTTTTTGTATAGGAGGTATTGGTATGTTACCCTTTGGATTTGCAAGACAAAACCATACAACCTCCAGTCATTTTGTTACGATATTAAGTAAAAAAAAATAAACACAAAATTATAGTCACAATTAAATAAACACTAATCACTAAAATAAAAATGTTTTTATCAATCCAAAACTCCTGCAACCACAAAATATAATCACACAAGGCAAAACAACCGAAACTAATACGGCGCAAAGGGCACAAACCACAACGAAAACGGCGATTGATGAGACGACGACGCCAACGGTTGGTGGATGGTACAGCGCGGATATCATACGCGCCGCGTGCTCGGCATTAAAAAGGTATTCCGGCTCTCATAAAAGTATAATGTGTTGCCTAACTGCACATTGATTTATCAGTGTGTAAGTGGGCCACACATTAAATTATTTCATGGAATTTTGTTATTGCGCAGAATCGGCAAGGCCAAGTCTGACAGTTATTTTTATACTGGGCTGGACATTTTTTGATCGAATGGGCCATAGCATTGGGCTTCCATACACGTTTAAAACTTCCTTGGAGTAAGTGCGGCAAATACGGACCACGCGGGTAATATGGACCATATCGAAATATCTAAGTAGCGACATCTTATTGTTGGTGGTGGTGGGCTATATTATACTAACCTCTCTCGGTATTACTTCAGTTGGTCGACAAGATTCAAAGTGAACGCATGTTGCTCGTTTGCTCCAATTTCTGTTTTTTACGCGTGTTGATATAATTTTACGGTGAGTTTTGCTAACAATTTTCAATTTAATATTGCTATATTATTCAAAATTAAATATCATAATATGAAACTCTGGTTTTTAGACTACTTTTGCCCGTTGTTAGTTTGAATTATTTTTATTTGGAATATAGTTTTAAAATTGGTTATGTATCTAGCGAACCAGTGTGGGTAATATGGCCCATTAGGCTGCGGGTATTTATGGACCAGTGGTCCATATTTAACACATGTTATTTTAATTACAGACGATGGCCCCGCCACGCATTCCCGCTAAAAAAATACGTCAAACTTGGGATAAGGATACTATGAAGAAGGCCATATGCGCAATAAGAGAAAAAAATGGGATATTTGAAGGCGTCCAAATACTACAAAGTGCCAAAAACTACACTTCGCAGATTGGTAGCCAAAAATGACCTAAGTTTAGATGACGTTACATCCATCAAATTGGGGAGAAAATCTGTTTTACCTCCAGAGCTAGAACAGTCACTTGTCGATTATGTATTACTGATGGAGAGCAAGTTTTTTGGTCTCACTAGAAGCGATATTAGGAAGCTTGCGTTTCAATTGTCCATCAGAAACAAGTTACCACATCCATTTTCCAAAACCAATGAGACCGCAGGAAGAGATTGGCTACGTTTATTTCTCCAGCGTCATCCAAATTTATCAGTTCGCCAACCTACAGGAACTTCTATCGCTCGCGCTGCAGGTTTCAATAAAGAAAGTGTTGGTCATTTTTTCGATCTTCTGGAGCAAGAAATGGATAACCATAATTTTGGACCAAATAACATTTATAATGTTGACGAGACGGGAATATCCGTGGTCCCAGCTAAACTTCCTAAGATTTTAGGCCTCAAGGGAAAGAAGCAAATTGGGGCATTAACTTCAGCAGAGAGAGGCTCATTAATTACCTGCATAATGTGCATGAGTGCAGGAGGAACATTTGTTCCTCCAATGATTATTTTTCCGCGTAAGAGAAATAATCCACTGCTTATGAAAGGAGCTCCCCCAGGCGCAATTCATGCATGTCACCCTTCCGGCTGGGTTCAAACCAATCTTTTTACCATGTGGTTTAGACATTTCATACAAGTTGTTAAACCATCAGCCACATCTCCTGTGTTACTAATATTAGATGGTCATACCAGCCATACAAGAAACATAGAAGTGATAGATCTGGCAAGAGAAAATCATATTCATTTGCTCTCGATTCCTCCACACTCGAGTCATAAAATACAACCGCTTGATAAAACATTTATGGGACCCTTTAAAAAGTATTTAGCTGAAGAAATTCGTTGTTGGATGAAACATAATTCACGAGCTTTAACGCATTTTGAAATAACGGAACTCTTAGGACGAGCCTACTTAAAAGTTCAATCTGGGGAAGTTGCCGTTAAAGGATTCCAAACCACAGGAATATTTCCTTTTAATAGGAACATTTTTAGTGATCACGACTTTATTGCTGCTCAGGATGACGACCTAAACACTTTTAACATCCCAAACAATGATAAGGCTCCGTCTCCAGAGCCTGGCCTCTCTCATTCTCTTACTACAGCTTCGATTTCGCATCTAGAATCCTCTGCAACTATCTTAAATGAGCCTTCGACTTCAGGTAATGGAAGTGGAAACATGTTCATAACACCACATGAAATCTCACCGGTGCCGGTTAAAACAAAAAGACAAACCACTCGTGGCCGAAAACAAGGCAAAGCACAAATAATATCATCATCTCCTTATAAACAAGAATTAGAAGAGTCGTTAAATAAAATAAATGATAAGAAGTCGGATAAGAAAATTCCAAGTTCAGCAGTAACGAAAGTATGCAAAAACTTAAGGTTCAACAAAAGCAAAGGCAAAAGAATTGTCTCAAGAAGAACAAATGTTAATACTGCTGATAAAAGTACAAGCTCAGAAAGCGACATCGACTTCACTGTAGATGATAGTTCTGACGAAAGTCCAGACAGGAGTTCGCGAGAAGATGCCAAGTGTATTTATTGTGATAGCCTTTATTCGGACGATCATCATGGCGAGGTATGGGTGCAGTGCGTTTCATGTAATTTGTGGGCACATGAACTCTGCTCCGGCATCGAAAAAAATATTTTTTTGTGCGAGTTTTGTTCTTCATAACTATTTTCTATTTTATAACTTTTTGATCCACGATTGTGTCAAATATAGACCGCTCGGTCCATATTACCCATACTATATGCTGAACTTTTAAAATGTTATTTTTTTTAAATTTGTATTTTTATGTTCTAGATTGAATGTTTAGTTAGTATTTCTACTTATGTTTCGACGTTTTAATAAGTCTAATACTAACTTTTAGATACAATAAAGTTATATGATTATAAATTTTTGTCTTATTATGCTTTTTTCTTATGGTGGTCCATATTTGCCGCACTTACTCTACGCATATAAATTAAAAAGCGCCAATTATGGTAAAAAACTTTAGGTACACAACACAATTTAGTTTGCAATTAATTTATAAATGCCATAACTAAAATAAAATTGATCTAAAGATTTATTCCTATTCAGCACATTATAACGAAGTTCTTTGGTAAATTTTTTATAACATAACAAAACTTTATTTAATAGATTTTTGATTAATACAATAATAATATTGATCATTTTAAAAGGTTTAAATGAAGCCATAAAAATGCTGAGAAATTTTATTATATATAACTTAACTAAAGAACTTAAGAACTTACTAGTATTTAATCGTTTTATTTTTTCGGCTGTTGTTTATTTATGAGTTTTATTAACGCATGCAAAATAATTCAATAATAGTCCTTATTATTGCAATATATATATATATATATATATATATATATATATATATATATATATATATATATATATATATATATATATATATATATATATATATATATATATATATATATATATATATATATATGTGTGTGTGTGTTGCGCTCAACGCACCATAATAAAAATGCTAATAAATAAGCCTATTAAGAGTTATATTAAAGTTAAAAAAATTAAGTTGCTTCACAAAGCTCATCATATAATTGTTTAAAAAAAGTCAAAAAAGGTATAAAATGAAAAAAATAAAAAAATGGCAAGTTTAAAGGTTTTTTTTTGTACTTGCCATTTGGCCCAAATTAAAACCTTGAATTTTTACGAATATAATGGGCCTTTACCCACCTCCTTTAAATTTACATTTGCAAAAAAAATAAAATACTTGTGTATTAA
Source organism: Listronotus oregonensis (assembly GCA_019359885.1). NCBI lineage: Eukaryota > Metazoa > Arthropoda > Insecta > Coleoptera > Curculionidae > Listronotus > Listronotus oregonensis. The sequence continues at coordinate 12,628 of JAHBCN010015243.1, forward strand.
AAGGTATTTGAACAAACAAAGTTATTTTCTTTTTGTTTAGTAGCGTACATACAGAATGTCCCAGGATTGGTGTTACAAGAGGAAAAATAGGCCAAAAAGTTTTGAATTCTACAACGACATTTTGGGAAAACTGGTCTCATGGTTAAATACTCAGAAATACATGCATTTGATTATAATTTAAAAAATACTGGCATATTGGCATCTTTAAAATAAACGTAAAAAATGCTTTTCTAAAGATTAAATATAATATTAATAGTTATTTATGATATAAGTTTTAAAGTACAATTTTAAAGCACGCTACGCTCATTCTGCAACTCCCATGAGTTCCTTAAAATGGACTTTTAACACAAATATTATACAATATTTTTTCTACAAACGCAATAATGCAGTTAAAAATTAAATTAGTCAAAAATTGGAAGCTACAGTTTTGCATAGCATCGTATATAAAAATTATTGAAGTTGGCATTTATTAATGAATTCTAACAACCGTTGCTGGTTGGTTACGGCATGTTTACTTCAAATTTGATACATTGTGTCAGTTTTAGCTCATTTTAGTTTTTACTTAAAATCAACTTCAAATAGGCGAAAATGTAGGAGAAAGTGTTGATTGCATCGATCCATTTAAAGGGATGGATAAAGCGGCAAGTAGGGCATCGCTGGATTTACTGCCTAGGAAATTTCGTATACAATATAATATTGCCTACAATAAGTTTATGAATTGGTGTAAGGCGAAAGGTGTTGCTGGAAAATATACCGAAAATATATTCCTTACGTATTTTGAGAAAAAAGCGAATTTTGTTTTAAAAGTTGTTTGAATTGTTCAATTAATATAAATGTTAGTAAATAAATAAACGTTGACCTTACCTTTCAAAATTTGACATTTAACTTTTAATACTAGTGCTTTAAAATGTTACTTTAAGGAACTAGTGCTTTAAAGTAACATTTTAAGGCATTTAGATTTTTAACACGATTGTAAAAAACAAAGTTAATGGTTTGGCTTTATTTAGATTTTTCGTTAAAATGCTTAAAAAAATTTAATGTTATTTTTTAAAAAGATCTGCGGTTTTATTAAGGTCCATTGACTATTTGGTCTATTTAGTAAAATACGCCATAACTGCATAAAATATACATATATTATCAATTTAAAAATATGTATCTTAAACTCTTTGGGACTAAGATAGCAAACTAAAAGTATTTTATTTATTCCGTAAAAGGAAAGATAAATGTTTTAACTTAACGGCATGCGGTGCTCGTGGTACCGCAAGTGACATTAACAATACCGCTTCTGTGAAAGGAAGTTGGTTCTGGCGCTAATTGCCTCCGTTTTCGGACTATTAATTATTTTGGTAATTCCTTAAATCCACTTTATTCGGTTTAACTTGCTGCCTTAATTGACAGTTGGGTTTTGCATTACTTTAAAAGGTGCCTTAGTATACGAGGAGACCACAGTCATTAAAATTTTTCAACTTTGTAATATATAGAGTATTCTTAAACCTTAAGTACTTATTAAGTGTCCTAGCTTGGCTAACACTCTACAAAGCGTTAAACTTTTGATACTTTTTTGGGTTTTTTGATACGCCTTGTACATTTTTTACGATATTGACTTCAAGTTTGGCACAGAACTGAGAATGATGTTCATAGTATGCCTTTACTTTTTTTTTAATTTTTACAGGTGATCATTTAATTCCTTTCAAACTTTTTTCTCCGTCGCTAGTTTTTCCTTTAATTAAAAACAAAAAAAGAGATTTCCCGTTACATTGCCTAACTTGGTATTTTACGCATTTTAATATTTTGAACTAGTTATAGTCCGGGTAAATCTGTAATTTACCGTTAAACCATTTTGAAAAGACATAAATCGAGATGAAACCTTTTGCATTTTGCTCTCCTCTTGCACAGATCAACTAAGTGTCGGAGAGGGATAATGGATCCTACGAAAGGGGGTGGTTTTTACCCCATTTTTTCACCCTATTTACCCCCCAAGCATGAAATTATTAAAAAAGCATTTTTTTTTTAATTTTTAATGGATAATATAGGTTTTTTGAGCCACTGAATTTGAATATGATATTAGAAAGCATTTTAGGGCTTAGAGGGGCTAAATTCACCCTATTTTTATCTGTTTCTAAGAGAATTCAAAAGGTTTTATCCCGATTCATGTCCTTCCAAAATCATTTCTAGATTTGAAGTATTTTTTAACATATTTACCCGTATTATTAAGACATATTTGAAAATATATGTTTAAATGCTGAAAATTTTAGGATTATTTTCAAAAATTTTGATAAATGTACAAGGAGTGTAAAAAGACTTACAAAATATCTAAAGTTTAACACCCTGTATACCGTAAATAAACCCCTAAAGAAGACATGTTTATAGGCCGTTTTTCTTTTAAAAATATTTGTACAATTACATCTTTTAATATGTACATAAGGTTAAGTAAAACCGCAACACGTAACAGGCAGTATTAATTCATATACAGTGTGTCCCAAATTGGTGGGGAATGTATGGGGATCTTGGAAACCATGATAGAATCGGTTAAATGGGGAAAGTTTTGGACAATTATGTTAGTAAGCTAATTCCGTTTACTACATGGTTCTATCTATTCAGGTTTTTGAGAAATTTTGAAAAAACCTGAAACATGCATTTTTTTAAATCAGCCATATTTTTTTTATAAGTGAAATTTTTTTAAATCTGTAAAAACTTCTTTAAAGCAACTTTTTTTATAGAATATGACCGTGTAGTCAATTTTTATTTTATACGTTTCGGGTTTTTAGAATCATCATCAACTTTATTTTTCCATATTGCCGCCATATTGGATTTTTACGCAGCCAAATAGAGCTTTTTATTCTAATTTCAACAATGTATATCATGTTATAGTTTAAGACTTTATAAGCTTATTTATTTCAAAAAATAAATATTTTCTTAGTTGGCCATGATTCCGGCGAACGTCATTTTTTTTGTAAACAATCGAATATTAGTAATTGTCAAAATATATAAGCTGAACAGATATTTTACAGAAATGGGTTTCGCGAACAAAGATATACCGTTAATATCGTGTTAAAACAAAACTGCACGTAACAAGTTAATTAAAAACAAAAACAATGAAAACTGGCTAAACTAATATTTCTACTAAAATGGAGACCTAAAATTCAAAATGTTGTCCATTTCTCTCAACATATTTACGATATTTTTTTAAATAGTCTTAACTACCCTATGAATGGTTGACTTAGGTATGTGGAATTCTCTATCAACATCCCTGGCTGAAGATGTTGGATTTTCGTTAAAATGTTGGTTAACTGCAGCATCTCGTTGTCGATTTTCTTTAACGTACTTCTTAGGTCGTGGTTTTTTAAAACTTTCGAATTCAAGCAAATTTGTAACCAGTTCAAAAGTATGTTAGTTTAGGATGCTGCCTTTCAGAAAAATTGTCAAAATACGTTTCCGCAGCTATATTAACATTTCCATTGCTTTGGAAATAACGTTGCAAAATATCAAGTTTTTCTTAAAATAATTAACCATTTTACAGAGTAGAAAAAATTGTAATAACGTACCCGAGCTAACTTGATAATGACGCTAGATGACATTCGCCGGAATCAAGGCCAACTGGGAAAATATTTGTTTTTTGAAGTAGATGAGGGTATAAACTCCTAAACTATAACATGTTACACATTGTTAAAATCAGAATAAAAAGCACTATTTGGCTGCGAAAAAATCCAATATGGCGCCCATATGAAAAAATAAAGTTGATGATGATTCTAAAAACCCGAAACGTAGAAAATAAGAATTGACTACTTGGTTATATTCTACAAAAAGAGTTGCTTTGAAGAAGTTTTTACAGATTTGAAAAATTTTCACTTATAAGAAAAATATGGCCAATTTTCGAAAATGCATGTTTCAGGTTTTTTCAAAATTTCTCAAAAAACCTAAATAGATAAAACCATGTAGTTAACGGGATTAGCTTACTAACATAATTGTCCAAAACTTTCCCCATTAAACCGATTTTCTATCTATCGTGGTTTCCAAGATCCCCATACATTCCCCACCAATTTGGAACACTCTAAGGATTTTTTCGCGACTTACCGTTTTTAACTACTAGTTGATAGCATTTCTTTCCCCCACCATTCTAACCGTGTTTAACCCGACTATCCTCGCAAAAACGAAACGGTTTACGTATGTCATCTTACATACAACTATTCGTTTAATACACTTTTAAGTTTAAATTTAAATGTAAGGTCTTTGGAGAATTAAGAAATAAGTCGAAAAGATAATATATAAACCAAATTTTGCATTAAATAAGATATTAGCTGTTTCCAAGTCAACTATAACAAGTAAATTTTTACTTTATGATTTAAATATAATGGCACTAATTCATCCATTTGGGAATTAACTAATAAACCAAAAAATCTGCAATCCAAATAGTTGTTAAACCATAGCAAAAAAATACATCACAAGAACCAAAACAATAGAAAAGCCGCGACTCCTCCATTATTTTAAATTGAAACTTGACATATCCCTTATTAACACTCCTCCTGACTAGTGGCGATAGCGGTAGATACTGGGTACAAAATAATGACGTATATACTGACGTCATAACACCTTCCCCTACGTTACCGCTTCTCGCGAAAATAAACCGGTATGTTAACTACCCTAACAATGTTCAACGCAGTATGTCGCCAAAATTTAATGACTGTATAGCATAATTTTAAAATTATAGAAATTTGTCTCCTGACATAAATTTTATTATAAAACTTAAATATTGACGTATTTTTCATAAAGTAAAGTTTATTAACAGAAAAACAGATAAATAGTGCCGTAGTTATTTCGATAATATTTTAGGTATTCTAGTCTCTAATAATATTAAATGAAAAAACAGGACACCAAAAATCAATAATTAGAAATTCTTGCAGTGTGACTTATCCAAGAGGTAAGTATAATCCCACCAAAGATGTTTATGTAAAATAAAAGCCAAGTTTTTATCCAAAAATCGAGGCTTCTTAAAGTACTGATTTCTAAATTTAAACCAAGTTCTGTCCATAATTTTATTCCACTCTTTTTTTTTGACTTGGCAGGTTTTTTACTAATGTGTTTGTATTAACGTTTTTGCATTAATACCAACAGTTTTTTTATTATTAGTACAAATAGTAAAAAACTTTCCCAGCCAAAAAAAATGGAAAAAAATTTGGACAGAACTTGGTCTAATTTTAAATCTCAGTACTTGAAGAGGCCGAAATTTTTGGATGGGAACTTGCCCCTTATTTTACATAAGTATTTTTGGTTAGTTTCATAAATGGAAAAATGGGAAGGAGATCTAATGCCTATAGTGTTTCTCAGTAGACCTTCCTCTGTGGGCAGAACATAAACATTGGACCGGAATTACGAAAATTGCTCATTTTAATGTTTCCTAAATCGCACCTGGTTTAGAGTCTAACAAGGAAATGTAGCTATATTCTTTGCTTAGTGAATAAAATCCTGCCTGCATTTTAAATTCTCAAACAATTACGACCTCGAAAAGTAAGGTTAAATCACATTGCCAAATTCCAGGATACCTCCTAAACATACCATATTAAAAGCTCTATTTAAGGGCTTTCCGAGTAAAAATGTGCAGTTTTCAGAAGGTTTATTTTAATTGTGTATACCTACTTACATACCAAAGGACCCCGCACATTTCTTATGGGAAGTGGCCCCGGTGAAAATAGCTAAAACCGATATATGTTTTAGTTTCAATGGGTACGAAGCTCCATTATGCGTATTTTGGCTCCAAAGCTCCACAGATCAATCATTTATTATGGAAAATGACCCCACTAAAAATGGCTAATATCGGTATATTATTATGTTGTAGCTTTTTTCGTCCTTAGAAAAGTCTCAGTGGGCATGAAGCTCCATTATGCGGATTTTGGCTACTACGGAGCTCCAAAGCTCCACAGATCGATACTTTCTTATGGAAAATGGCCCCCGGAGAAAATGGCTTTATTCCATAAACGTTGTTACTTTTGTCATTCAAAGGAAAAGTCTCAATGGGCACGAAGCTTCATTATGCGTATTTTAGCCCCTACGGAGCGCCGAAGCTCCATAGATCGATAATTTTTTATGGGAAGAGGCCCCCGGTGAAAATGGCTGAAATAGGTATATGTTGTAGCTTTTTTCGTCCTTGGAAAAACTCTCATTGGACACGAAGCATCATTATGCGTATTTTGGCTCATACGGAGCTCCAAAGCTCCACAGATCGATACTTTCTTATTGTAATTGGCCTCCGGTGAAATGACTGAAATCAATAAGCCTTTTCATCACAATTTTTTTTGTGCGCATACGTCAGTATCAGCCATTTTTTTCGTACTGTTTTTTGTAAACAAGCATGTTAAAGGGCCTGTAAACACATAATTAAAATAAAAAATACTAAAGAAAGTATAGTTATTAAAAAAAACGAAAATAAAGAAAAAAGTGCCTTAATTAGCAAATAAGTTTTTTTTAATCGATTATTATTATGATATCAGTACGAAAAGGAACGACGAAGCGGTGTTGTTATGGAGAATGTAAGAGTGATACACGCTATAAATCATTTAAATACAATACATATTATTTTATATAATAATATAACAATTGTATATATGTGGTAGGCCTAATTAGAATAAAATTATAGATACTTTTTGTATAGTAAAGAAGTAATGATGCCTAACCTATCAATCAGCTCACTTCTTTTTCCTTTTTGAGGACGTCCATGACATTCGAGCCACCTTTTTAATTGCGTACAATTATGGGTTTCAACTGAATTATAAACTAGTAAAGACCATCAACGATTTTTCTAGTAAATGGTTTAAATTGGGAGATAATACTGCATTCCCAGCCATTGTCGATCTTGAGAAACAGTCAATGGGCTATACGATAATGGCCATTTTTTTGGACCTTGGGGCCCAAAGCTCTACAGCAGATATGTCTTTGGGAAGTGGCCCCGTAAAATAGTGAATCAATATACGTTGAAGCTTTTGTCATCTTGAGAAAAGTTTCAATGGGCACGAGCTCCACTATGCATTTTGGCCTACGGAGCTCCAAAGTTCACAGACGATACTTTCTTTAGAAGTGGCCCCGGTGAAAATGGCTGAAATCAATATACGTTGAAGCTTTTGTCATCTTGAGAAAAAGTTTCAATGGGCACGAGGCTTCACTATGCATTTTTTGGACCTACGGAGCTCCAAAGCTCTACAAACAGATAATTTCTTTTGGGAAGTGGCCCCTGATGAAAATGGCTGAAATCAATATACGTTGAAGCTTTTGTCATCTTGAGAAAAAGTTTCAATGGGCACGAGGCTTCACTATGCATTTTTTGGACCTACGGAGCTCCAAAGCTCTACAGACAGATAATTTCTTTTGGGAAGTGGCCCCCGATGAAAATGGCTGAAATCAATATACGTTGAAGCTTTTGTCATCTTGAGAAAAAGTTTCAATGGGCACGAGGCTTCACTATGCATTTTTTGGACCTACGGGGCTCCAAAGCTCTACAGACAGATAATTTCTTTTGGGAAGTGGCCTCCGATGAAAATGGCTGAAATCAATATACGTTGAAGCTTTTGTCATCTTGAGAAAAAGTTTCAATGGGCACGAGGCTATCACTATGCATTTTTTGGACCTACGGAGCTCCAAAGCTCTACAGACAGATACTTTCTTTTGGGAAGTGGCCTCCGGTGAAAATGGCTGAAATCAATATACGTTGAAGCTTTTGTCATCTTGAGAAAAAGTTTCAATGGGCACGAGGCTTCACTATGCATTTTTTGGACCTACGGAGCTCCAAAGCTCTACAGAAAGATAATTTCTTTTGGGAAGTGGCCCCCGGTGAAAATGGCTGAAATCGATATACGTTGTAGCTTTTGTCATTCTGAAAAAAAGTCTCAATGGGCACGAAACTTCATTATGCGTATTTTGGCTCGTACGGAGCTACAAAGCTCTCCCGATTGATCATTTCTTAAGGGAAGTGAACCCGGTGAAAACGGCTAAAACCGATATATTTTGTAGCTTTTTTCGTCCTGAAAAAAAGTCTCCATTGGCACGAAGCTACATTATGCGTACTTTGGCTTCTACGGAGCTCAAAGGCTCCACAGATCTATCGTTTCTTATGGGAAGTGGCCCCCATCTTGAGAAAAAGTCTGTAACATTTCCTCAGTCCTCCTTTATTGAGTAGTTTCCTGTAATTTTTTGTTCTTTCAGCAAACGCTGCATGTACAGAGATTTCTAATAAATGCAATTAAAAACGAAGAAAGAATTTATAAAGAACCACGCCCAGAAACGAATTATGTGGGATGAAAGTGACCAATTTTCGCTAAATGACGTAAATTTGACTAACCGCTTTGTTTCCGCGATTTATCGATCTTTTTCGCCTAAATAAGGATTTAATGGCATAGCTTTTTAAGAATTTACTTGCCCATATGGCTGAGCGAATTAAAAGTACAAGAAAACTTTGTAAAATTAGACTTTTAATTGCATTAGAATTACATGCTACTGGAAACTACCAAAGTATCAACCTAATAGCAAAATAACCTATTTTTGATACTAAATCAATAATACCTTATTTATATGTTCCCTTGCAGTTATGTATGATTTTTAGGCATATAGACAGGCCTATTATATTTATTTTATCAAAGCAAATTCTATACTTACGGTAACCAATAGCGTACGTTCACTTAATATATCAATGCAATTAATTGCAGAGGTACAGATTATATGTAACAAATTATTAAATGTGTACTCAAATGTCCTTTTACCTATAAAATCGAAGTCATGTACCAAAATTTTCTATTACTAAAAATGTTTAAAATACGTTAAGGTTAGGATTAATTTCATTAGGTTTACAATAACCATATAAAATTAGTCAATATATTAGTCAAATTATAGTCACCTATAAATAGATTTTAGGTTTTAGGTAATTTTTAACTTTTTTAATTTAATTTTATTTATTGTTTTTACTGTTTTAATATGTCTGTATAATTATTTGTGTTTTAAGTACTACACACACTATACACAAACAACGTGCACTGCACATAGTTTGTGACGATTCCTTGTCATTGTAAAAAATGATTTTTGATGGCAAATAAAGGATATAATAAAGAAGATTCTTCGTAAACTGTCGCTATTTCGTCTTCGCCCTACGCATCATCGGATATTATCGCATCTCACCGAAATTGAACGACCGAGCATACACATTACCGAATAGAGAAGAGATACAAATCTCTGTCGCTATTTGGTTTACAGAGTGTCACCCCTGGCAATCTTATACCAAATTTTTTCTAGGTAAACACAACATACCGGTATCATACTGGTATCACAGCATAACTAAGAGAAAGCGGTACGCTTTCATAAATTAGCAGGAAAGTACGGTCATTTTACTTGAGCAAGTTCAGCCAACGTTTTGCTGGGATATGATCTGTTTGCTTTATTTAAATCGTAATTGTTTCTTTCGTGTTTTTTGCTTAAAATATTAAAAGCGCGGCCAGGGAGAGATCGTGCTGCCTGTTAGTTATACTATGCACCATAAATATGTTACATGGTTAGCTAGCAAAAATTTGCTTTTAGTTCGGAAGTCCAGCTTGCTTCTTTATAAATGCCAGTTCTCTTGACATCGTGGTGGCGGAATTTTTGATTTGTGTTTCAGCGTTAAGTCGATGTTCCGATGTCTATTATTTTACTTATCTTATACCTTACAAATTAACAAATGTAAATTTTTAGAAGAAAGAGGCTAAACACCATATTCATTGACTAAACTTAAATTTAATTTACAGAAGCTAATATAGGTCAAAGTAAAGCACTGAAAGCGCTTAAAGAAAAAAACATTATGTCATAAATATTCTTTCAGAACATAAGTCATAAACTTTTATTGCATGAAATAACAGTATATCTTTAGTGGTACCAAAATTACGATTATGTAAATGTCCAACAATAATAAAAAAGAGATGCTAAAATTTTTTTAAACGTAAATTTGGTGCCCCTAGTTTAGGGTTACCAACTTCAATTTTAAAGTTACAAGGTTAAGTTTAAAATCGGCCAAGATAGTGGAATGATCGCTTTTGTTAAAATTTAAACGGACTTAGCAATTGTTAAAAGTTAACAATGGTTTAGAATGTTTAACAAAACGTCATTGTCAGTGTTATTCAATGATTTTAGTAGGCAACCTGTCAAAATCTGACATTTTTAAACATTCTAAACCGTTGTAACTTAGCAATTAGAAAGTTAACAACGGTTTAGAATGTTTAACAAAACGTCATTGTCAGTGTTATTCAATGATTTTAGTAGGCAACCTGTCAAAATCTGACATTTTGTTAAACATTCTAAACCGTTGTTAACTTAGCAACTGTTAAAAGTTAACAAAGGTTTAGAATGTTTAACAAAACGTCATTGTCAGTGTTATTCAATGATTTTAGTAGGCAACCTGTCAAAATCTGACATTTTGTTAAACATTCTAAACCGTTGTTAACTTAGCAACTGTTAAAAGTTAACAACGGTTTAGAATGTTTAACAAAACGTCATTGTCAGTGTTATTCAATGATTTTAGTAGGCAACCTGTCAAAATCTGACATTTTGTTAAATATTCTAAACCGTTGTTAACTTTAACAATTTTATAAGTTACAACGGATATATTATAATATATATATATATATATATATATATATATATATATATATATATATATATATATATATATATAATATATATATAATATATATATATATATATATATATATATATATATATATATATATATATATAATATATATTTTATATATAAAATATATATATATATATATATATATTTTATATATATATACCTTAAATATTTATTTTTCACCTAAATAGGTATTATATTATTAACGAATAGGTAATATATATTATTTTTAAACTGATATATTTAATAAATAAAAAAATATATATATATATATATATATTATATAATTATAATATATAAATATATATATATATATATAATTTAATGTATTAATTAAATATATAAAGTATTTTACTAAACAGGTTTCATTAAACTAATAGTAAGAGTATTATTTATTAAACGAATATATCTAATAAATAAAAAAAATATTAAATTTATTGTACTAATATAAGTTGAATTACTGTATGAATTTATTGGTATTAATTACTTTATACGACTATTATTTATGGATCACGGTGATCTTGGGATTAACTAAGTATGTCTAAGAGCTGCGCACTCTCCGCGCTCTATCTCAAAAACGGTTATGCGTATAAAAAAAACTTTAAAAATTTGTAGAGAATGTCATGGTCTATAATTTTTATAATAAAAGATCAAAGACTTTTGAGATACCTTTTCTTTTATAGGTATTTCTGTGGCTTTTGATCTAAATAATTATAATAATAATTTTTTTACAGTTGGTCTAAAGAAGCCATAAACTTTATCATTTGACCTAAAGTAGCTACAACGTGAAACGTGTTGCCTGCAGAGGTATTTCCTTTGCCTCACAAACTTTGAATATCTAGGTCCTGTGTTAATGAACTACATCTTAGTTCAGTTGAGACATCTACGGTACGTTAGTACGTAGATATCAAGCCTTTAAGAACTGTTTTAAGATTTACAAAAAATAAGTAGGTAAAACAAATTTACCCAATTCGAATCCCATTCGTAACTTTTTATTGACCTAAATATCCAAGCAGACTACTTTAATTAAACAATTTCTCCTTATTCCTAAGTGGCATCGCTGACATCATTACCATGTTTAGATACAACTTTTATAGATTAGGGAGTACTTAAGTTGTGCGGCATTCTTTCAGATGACGCAGGAGAGTTTGTGTAATATCTTAACGAGGGACAAATATCGCGAAAAGTTATTATAAGAAAAGTCTTTTTTAATGGTACAGTCAAAGAAAATGTACAGTACAAGAGATACAAAAAACATTAAATTGTGAGAAAGTTGAGCAATTTGGTACTCAATTAAATGATGCTTAAACATTAAGAAAATTTTGACTACTTTCGGAAATATATGAAAGAAAATACGAAATTTTTAAAATTGATTTTTATTTTTTCCTGACTTTATTTGAACAGATTTTATGAAATAAATTACACTTTGGTATCGCCACTTTTTTTTCAACAAAATGGCATTATTAGTTTTTGAACCCAATGTTTTTATTTTTTGGGCCCGTCATCAACTTGATTTTTTTAAATACGGACCTGCATGTTTTATTTCGGATTTCAAGAGGGCTCGTTATTCTTAAAACAGACATGTATCACACTTCTTATGTTATTAAACGTTTCGACGTTAAATTACATCATCAAGCATCTGCCTTCATACTAAAAACAGTTTGCGTTACTTTTTCAAAAACAGGAACCAAATCAAACGATCGCTAAAATAACTTAATTTTTTTTTATTGCTTTAAAGCAACAACAAAATCTACTAACAGACATTTGTTATGTTATTAAATGATTAAGAAATCTTTAATAGCGTAAAACAATAACACATAGGTAAACAAACTTAACTTAAAGTCATAAAAGATATTCAAATTGAAAACCCTCCGCTTAAATGCATTTTGCACTAAGCATTTGTAATTTTAGTATCGATTGTTGAATGAACCTAGCAGGAATAGCTCTCATTTCTTGAATTAAATTTTGTCGCAGTTCAAATAAGTCTGTTAAGATCTGTTATAAAGGTTTGGTTTAAATCACTATTCAAAAAATTGTAGGAGTAGTAAGCAACACTGCCCTAAATGTTCTCTTAATCATAGTATTTCTGAATGTAACACAAATATCTTAAAATGTATTAACTGCGCTAATGCAAAGTTTGAAAATAATATTAAGCATGCTGCTTGGGATTCTGTTAAATGTCCCATTTATAAAAAACGATTGGATGCACACAAGACGTCCTTGATAACTGGTAAATAGCAATTAGGTAATGATGGGTGTTTGTTCAATGGCACTATCTCCGAATCACAAACGGAATCACACTTTTCAATGAATTATCAATATGTACGCGGTTTAAAAACAAAAACGCATGAATTTCATAAAGCCTCCTTTTTATCTTCTTTTGATCTTATAACCCTAACCGAAACTTGGTTAGACTCTAGTGTGTATGGTGCAGGGCTATTAAACAGTGATTATAATATTTTTCGGTCAGATCGCGATTTTAAGTTAACCAATACTACCAGAGGTGGTGGAGTGTTCATTTACCGAGCCCAGAATTGATGTGCTAGGTTTAAGGATAATGTTGTCCCATCGTGCAGTTTGTATATTCCTTATTTACTTAACACCCAATCTTGATGTTCAAGTTTATGATACACTATTTGACGAAATGTTAAATTGTGGTTATTTTACTAATGATGACGATCTGATAGTTTTGGGGATTTTAACATACTTACATATGTAAACTAAGTAAAGGATTTCTCCTATAACGATAATTATGTTCTCATATTCTTAAACTTGTGTAAGTTCTTGCGTTTAAATCAGCATAATAAGGTCTATAATGACCATAATCGTAATTTGGATCTTGTTTTAAGTCGAAGCCCTCTTTGCGTCGTTCAAACAGAAAATCCCTTTGATACCTTTGATGCACATCATCCCGCTCTGGAAAATAGATATTGAGTACCTTTGTTAAGTTTCCTATCAATGATGTACCCAAATACAATTTTCGTAGGGCAAATTATCCGGTCCTCTATAATGATATTTTAAATGCGGGTTTCTTCTTTATAACTTCCTCAAATAATGTTAACGAAGCTTGCAATATCAAATAATATTCCCAAAGTTTTTGAAATAGTCTTGCATAAAATAATTTTTGCTTACAGTAAACGGACTATAATTAATGATCAACATGGTTTCTTTCCAGATTGCTCAACAATTACGAACCTATTAACGATTAAGCAGTATATTTCAAAGAGTCTGGATTGTGGTGGTCAGGTGGATGTTATTTATACAGATTTCTCTAAGGCGTTTGACCAGCTCGAACTTGGTATTTTGCTTGCAAATTTGCATAGCTTTGGTTTAAATAATAATTTACTACTTTTTATAGAATCATATTTAATTAATGGGCAACTGACTGTACAGTACCATGGCTTTTAATCTTTTAACATACATGCTACTTCCGGAGTGCCGCAAGGTTCAGTCCTTGGAACTTTATTTTTCAACATATTTGTGAATAACATCACCAAACATATTAAATCCAATAAACTTCTGTACGATGATGATTTAAAAATTTATTGTCAAATTGACTCTTGGGTGGATTGTGTGTATCTGCAGGGTGACCCGGATACTTTGAGTCGGTGGTGTAATGAAAATAAGCTGCTTTTAAATATAAAAAAATGTTGTTCGAGGACGTTTACTCGGAAAATGACATCGATTAATTTTCCTTATAAAATGAACCAAATGGAATTGTAAAAATGCTCTCACGTCAAGGATTTGGGAATCACTTTTGATGCTAAGTTGTCTTTTGTAAATCATGTTAATGAAATTGTGTTAAGTTCTTATAAAAGCTTGGGCTTTATTTAGCGTAATTCAAGGGACTTTAGTGATATAAAGTCGTTAATTGTTCTGTTTAATGCCTTTGTGCGTTTGGCCCATGAAGTTTATTCTAGTAGCTTAAAAAAGATTCAGAGACGTTTTGCTAAGTATCTTTGGTCTAAGCTGGATGGTACTTATCCACCTACTGGATTTCCAATTGATGTTTTGTTAAGTAGATTTAACTTAGTGACTCTTTCAAGACGTAGAGAATACTCTTCAATTATGTGTCTTTATAAATTATTAAACAATAAAATAGATTGTCCTGATATTTTAGCTAAAATTAAATTTCCTGTGCCGTCCCTACAGAATCGCATTAGTCATTTCTTTTTTTTATTTGCTAGTTCCACAAACAAACCTATGTTTTCGCCCATTCATGTAATGTGTAGAAACTATGAAAAAAGAAAGCATGATCTTGATATTTTTTCTTGTAGTTTATTTAAATTACGAAGTTTTTATTTAAATGTTAATTGATTATTTGTGGTTTAAAAAAATGAAAGAAAAGTGATTATAATTTACAAAGTGTATATTTTTGAGAACTGTTCTTTATTTATCTTATGGTAATTGTTGTTAAACACTATATTGTATTTTTTAATATTATCTGTCTGTAAATATTTATGTCGAATTTCCTGCCCTATAATTGGAAAACTCTGGGTAGTTGTATTATAAATAAATAAATAAATAAAAAAGTAGTCCAGTGGATTTAAGTCTGGACTTCTGGCAGGCCATCGTACAGGTCCCTGGTTTCCAATCCATTTACTTATTGGAAACAGCATATTTAAACTGTTTGTTATTTCCCGTCCATTGTGAGGAGGGGCGCCGTCCTGTTGCCACCATAACTCCCGCAGAATATTTAGTGGCTCGTCTTCAAACTGCTCGAGAATATTATTTAATATTTATTCTCTATATCTCTCGGACGTTAAGCTACCCTGGTATATTATAGGGCCGATAACTTTTTTATTCCACATGGTGACCCACACATTAAAAGAAGTTCGCCCCTGTGGTCTGACTTCTTGATGTTGTCGAGGATTTTCTTTCGACCAATAATGTTCATTATGCCGATTAAATAAACCGTGAGTGAGAAATTACACTCGTCGGTGCAGATTACTTTTGACAGAAAATCGTTGTCTTCTTTAAGTTTATTCTTAAGCCAAGTACAAAAATTCAGCCTCCTGATTTCATCAGCAGGTCGAAGTATTTGGCATAGATGGATTTTATAAGGTCGATAATTATTTGAATTTAATGTCCGCCATATTCGCATTCTAGGTGTTCGCAGCTCATTTTCCAAATGCCTAGTTGAGCTGCGAGGAGCATTATTAACCTTAAAATAGAAAAACGTCAATAGCGAAATTAAGTCAATTACAGATCTAAAATCTTACCGTATTCAAAATATTTTCTTCTTCCTCCGGATCAATTCGACGCCCATATTTATTTCTAGGCTTACTAAAGCTTCCAAATTTCGCCAAGTTTTTATCCAGTTTAGCAAACAAATTTTCATGCGGTTGCACTCGCTCGGGATATTGGTTTAGATATTGTTCAGTAGAAATTCTAGAGTTTTTATTTTAAATGTAATAAATACGTAACATATCGCTCTTCTCCATATTGGAAAATATATTTTCTACTGTGAGATTACAAAAGCTAAAAAATAGTTATAACAATATCAATCAATAGCTATTAACAATAGTCGGTCATATTGGCTTCGCGTTGGTTTATGTTTGTTTCATAGCCACCTTTATTTTAGCATTTAAATTTTGTCGTTTTTTGCCATAGGTATATATGTAGAAGTCGTAGCGAGTAGTGATCAGGGCCGTATTTAGGCGGTGGCGAGATGGGCAACCGCCAAGGGCGCAGCTACCTGGGGGGCGCAAAATCGGCTATGAAAAAAAAACGTTTTCATCATTTGTCAATACGGTAGTCATTTTTTTTTATTTTAAAATTAATTAAATAAATAAATTACAACAGAACAATTAAATATAATTAATTTTCAACTTAGATCCTTATGTAATTATTTTTATTGCATTAAGACTAAAAAATGTATAACCTATAAATAAAACATCAATTTATCCTGATACCTACAGCGAGAATGTGGTTTATATTATTTAACTTATTAAATATATATATATATTTATATATATATAAATATATATATATATATATATATATATATATATATATATATATATATATATATATATATATATATAATATATATATATATAATAATATATATATATATAAATAATTAATATATATAATATATATATATATATATTATATATATATATATATATATATATATAATATATATATATATATATATATATATATATATATATATATATATATATATATATATATATATATATATATATATATATATATATATATATATATATATATATATATATATATAAATTTTTAATCATACTGTATTATCTAAACCTAAACTAGCATTCAGAAATTCCTCTTTAAGATCACGTCTAAAACAATACCATTACGAAAACGTGATTAAGCTTATCTTAAAAAAATCTTATTGCTTCCATATTTGGAGTAAAATAATTATTGATATAAACATGCGCTGCATCAGTATCGGGTATGTACTGTCCATTTGTTGTGTTTTACACTTATCAGATTTGATTATCGTATTAGATAGCGGGTTACTATACACTCTGCAAAGACAATTCAGAAGTGTATATATCAAAGAACTTTAAAATTTAAATACAATTATTAACAAATATTATGCATTTTAACTTTTTAATATATGTCTTTTCCTCAAGAGACCGTTACCAAATTAGGCTAAATATGGTTAAGACAGTCAAGACAAAAAGGCTTTTTATACACGCCATACAAGGTTAACAATACCAAACATAATTATAGTTTTACTACAGACGCACAAAACAATGCTTAATTTTTAGTTATAAGTTTGGGCACTCGCTTACTCGAACGGGCTTCCATCGAGAAAAAATACCTTCAAACTCTGCTAAATAGACGAACACTGTTGCCAAAGCTATAGCAATAGTAACAGTTTTTAGGAACTATTTCTGTGGAAAACCAAACTTGATAATAATTTTATTTCCTTTGGTGTATAATAATAAAATTTTATTTATGTAAATTTTTACTTTGGATGTATGTTGTTTAAAATTAAACATGGGCTTTCGAATTTAAAAAAAAAAAAAATGAAAAACATGAGAATTTTTTTAAACGCCAGTCAGTTGATATAAGTAAGAAGAATTTAAACTATTGACAAATATTACTAAACATTTTAATAAACGCACCTGAAAAACGTCAGCAAAAATATACCCTTTAATGTCTTATTATTACCACTACAGAGAAAACACAACGCAGAAACAACAACACGATATGCAAGACATTAAATAAGAAATAAAGTTATTTAACTGTAAAAAATTCATTGTGTTGTTAAATTGAAGAAAATAATAAATCAAATTGTTTCTAAATAATAAAGGAATATTAATTTTAATTGTTTAATTCCAGCATTTCTTGTTATATGTGCATGTCATAAAATCAAAAATATAATTTAAAAAATTCTAAATCACATTTTAATTTTTTAAAGTAAAAATTTACATAATTAAAACTTTACTATTATACAGCAAAAAAAATTATTATTACAACGAATTTGGCCTATTTTCTTATAACTATAATTGTCTTTGACAATACTCAATTTGTTATGTGAAAAAAATACTTATATCCTTATTTTACCCTAACCTTGCCTTCACTTAAAAAAATAAATAAGACAAATAGGTCGTAAAATACGAATTTGAGGTTAAAACTTGAATTTTTGATATAAGTTACTTTGAAGAATCTAAAAACGAGCTGTAATTTTTTTTTTGAATTTACCTCCGTTAAGGGGTAAAAAAATAAATAATGTTACGTTTTAGTAGGCCTGCTATACACAGTATTTTGGTAACTACGATTTTATTGTTGAGAAAATTTATTCTAAATTTAATCATCAGCAGATAAGGATGTATGGTTAATTTACACTCCACTTCTTTTAGTTGGATACAAACAGTTGTTTTATGGAAATCATATGTCTCTTTCAAATAGTAGGCTAATATTTTTATATAAAGAAAATATAGAATTTGACATAAATTCCACCACAAAATTGGTATTTAAAAAAAAAACGGAATTCTCGGATCAAAAAATTTAAAACCTACAACTTTGCACGTTAATTTTGTAAAATTTTCGGGGAAAACCCCCCGGATTCCCCGTTTGTTGTTGTTATTAAATCCCGCCAAGGGCGCGGTCATACCTAGATACGGCACTGGTAGTGATTGACTATTATGTGTCGTTTTATTGTATCTTTGTTATCAGTTGATTTTGTTGTTGCTTTAGGGCAATAAAACAAATTTAAGTTATTTTAGATCGTTTGATTTGGTTCCTGTTTTTGAAAAAGTAACGCAAATTTTTCTTTAGTATGAAGGCAACTTTATGCTTGATGATATAATTTTACGTCAAAATGTTTAATAACATAAGAAATGTGATACATGTCTGTTTTAAGAATGACTAGCCCTTTTAAAATCCGAAATAAAACATGCAGGTCCGTATTTAAAAAATAAAGTTGATGATGGGCCCAAAAAATTGAAACGTCGGGTTCAAAAACTAAGAATGCCCTTTTGTAGAAAAGAAAAAGTGGCAATGCAAAAATGCAATTTATTTTATAAAATCTGTTAAAATAAAGTCAGAAAATTAAAAATCAATTTTAAAAATTTCGTATATTTCCGAAAGTAGTCGAAGTTTTCTTAATTTTTCAAAATCATTTGATTGAGCACCAAAGTGCACAACTTTGCTACAATTTAAACTTTTTTGTATTTCTTATAGTTGCCGAGATCCCAATGGTCACCCTCGAATTTGGGACACCCTGTACAGAGAAGAAACTGACAATGGTGGTGACATAGACGATGGGTCGAAGAACTATAATATTAAATTAGAACATGACTTAAATTCGAAATTGTTCAAAATTGAGAACAGTCAATTTAATTGTTGATAAAGTAAACTTAAGTGACACAAACAAAGCATGTATATACGAAAAAAACTGTACTGGTCCTGTACGTCAGAAGTTCAACCATCTAAAAGCACAGATCCAATTTGCAAAAATTGCACCTCAACACGATGAAATTTGACGTGTTCTGCAATCAGACTTTATATTTTATATTGGTGTTTATGCATTTGTTTTTTTTTTTTGATTATAGATGTTTCAGAAATTGTTTCTGCTTTATCAAGATTTGTTAAAAAATTAGTGTTTATTGCCATCAATATATGTTCATTAATTTGTCTTTGGCTTACAGTTTCGACAAATTTAGTTGGGTATAATTTATCAAGAGATTATTAGATATTAATAGTAGATAAATATGTGAGTGCATCTGCATTTTTAGTTTTTGTTTATCTAGTTTGGGGTTAAATAGGTGTAACTTGGCTGAGAATCAAGCCCAACCTATTACAAGCATAGCGCTTTAATGCAAAACGCCACTGTACGGAAAATTATTAAAAGGTTTAAAAATATATAAGTACATAATTACTGAAAAATACATGCATAAACATATACTTACGTTTGCACACAAACGCGTTCTGCGCTGTACCCCTTGCCCATGGTGCATCATTGTAGAACGGCAAACACTCTGCGCAGTCTGGACCGGCTGTATTGTGTTCACACCTGCAAACTCTCGTGCGAGTCCCGTTTGAACTCGTGCTTGCAACGCACTCGGATGCGTGACCGTTGCATTTGCATCGAGCACCTACAGCGACATCAGCTATTGCGTAAAAGTAAGACCGCAGCACTTGTTGATCACCGAATACTTCATCGCCAAAGGTGTTGATCCGGTCTAGAGTGATCATGATTTCTGTAGCCGTTACCCATTCCTACAAAATATAATTTAATTACTTTAAATTAAACTACTGTTTTTTTGGGTGGGTGTGGGATTTTTTCCGACGTTTTAGCCAAGGGTTTATCTTCAAAACGTATGCTTCTCCGTTAATTACTTGCGTACCACTGAGCCCTGGCGTGGACGCAGTGCGTATTTATAGGTTTGGGTAGGCGGGCCTACCAAACACAAGTAATCAACGGAAAAGCATACCTTCTGAAGATGTCAATCACTCGTGCTGGCAAAACGTCAAAAATTTTAAAACATCGACGATGGAACCCAAAAACTGTTTATCTGCTGGCCGCGAAAACCTTAAGGGCCCGGGGTTTAACGGCGCGTGGATGGCAGTTTTTGCGCCCAAAAGCCAGTTCACGCCCCGTCGGATAGGGCAGGCTTGGCGATCTTCGGTCGGCGCGGTGAGTCCCCCTCATATTGGTAAATCAACACGGCAAATACCCCGCCCCCAAAACGACGCGGCTATGCGGGTTATTCAGTGCCGTATACTTTTACTATGGAGTGGCAATGGGGTGTTAATTTTTATCCCCCTATGAAGCCGAGTCATTTTTTGGGAAAACGGGGTCCCACCCTAAAAAAAAGAATTTAATTC
>JAHBCN010015244.1:0-21206 GCA_019359885.1 Listronotus oregonensis
TTAAATATATTTATTTAGTTTTATATACAATATCAAGCAATATACAGGGTGTTACTTAATGGTATGTCATAATTTGAAGGAGGCATTCCTGGATCGATTTTAAGTCGAAAAGTTCATATAAACGTGGGCCCTAAAATGCTTAGTTATTAAGATACAGGGTGTTAAAGTTTTATTTTATTTTCACTTTTTAATACATTTTTCAAAGACGGTTTGAGATATTGAACTGAATTTTGGCACAGGATATTATGGCATAAAAACACACTTTTCAGATGTTCATTTAATTTTTTTGCAACCAGTGGCGTAGCTATGACGAATTTTCAAAACAATTTTACAAAAAATACTACGCCATTGACTTGGGAAAAATTATGGTTTTATAATAATTATCAATCAATTATAAACAAAAATCCTCTTTCATTTTTGCCGTAAAACTTACCGTTTGGGAGAAATCGTTAATTAAAAAAATGTCTTATGTACCCAAATTGCATCTTGAAAAATTATTATTGAAATAAATCAAGTTAGCTTTGCTCGTTGCCAGCGATTGTTGTTTTGTTGTTGTAAACATTATGACACTGACGTTAATTATCATTCTTGATTGTGTTAAACTTTATTTTCAATTTTAAATACATTTTTCAAATATTTATTTTTAAGCTATTTTCTTACAAACTAGTGAACAAAAGCAATAACAATTAAATACAATACATACATAATTTACAAAAATGTTGAAATGACCACCTCTCGCCTCTATGCAGGCTTCTGCTCTTCTTCTCATTGAATTACGAACCCTTTCAAAAATTCCATGCGTGTTTCGGATAGTTTCACATCCGTCAATAATTCTATTTCTGAGTTCTTCTAATGTCACAATTGGTGTATGATAAACTAATGTTTTTAGGTGTCCCCACAAATAAAAATCTAGGCTGTTCAGGTCAGGCGATCTAGGTGGCCAAAATTGTGGTCCTCCACGGCCTATCCAATGATTTTGGTAGGCTCTATTTAAATGCTCACGAGCCAATATGCTAAAGTGGGCGGGAGCGCCATCATGCATAAACCAAAGTTGTTGCCGTAACTGAAGAGGAACATTTTCAAGAAGCAAAGGCAAATCATTTTGGAGAAAATTACAATAATCCTGTCCGTTAAGGCGTCCTGGTAAAAAAAATGGTCCAATTAAATGGTCGGATACGATACCGATCCAAACGTTCAGTGAAAATTGTTCCTGAAAATGTGTCTCTGTAATCGCATGAGGGTTTTCCTGGGCCCAGTAATGATTGTTATGGAAATTGGTTATTGCATTTCTTGAAAAATTTGCTTCGTCCGTAAACAATATTTTGGCATCAAAATGAGGATTTTCTGTTACTTTTTGGAGATACCATCTACAAAATTGCGTACGTGGTTCATAATCTCTAGGAAGCAATGCCTGAACCCTTTGTATGTGAAAAGGATATAACAAAGAATCTCTTAAAATCTCCCATACCGTCTTGTAGCAGATGTTTAATGCCATACCTATTTTTCGCGTACTTGTGGTTGGATCCTCTTCGACTGCATGCAGGACAGCCTCTCCACTGCCGGTGTTCTAACTGTACGGGGCCTTCCCTCGGAAATATTAGCTTTAAAACTGCCAGATTCAGTCAGACGACGATGAATGTTTATAAATGTTCGTCTATCTGGGAGAGCGCGATTAGGATACCTTTCTTGATACAAACGCCGCGCCTCCACAGCATTACCATTAGCTAGACCATAAAGGAAATGCATTTGTGTCATTTCCAAATTAGAATAATTTACCATTTTTTTAACTAGCAAAATGCACGTTTTAAGATCGAAGGAGAAATAAATACAAACTGTCAAGAATGATAATTAACGTCAGTGTCATAATGTTTACAACAACAAAACAACAATCGCTGGCAACGAGCAAAGCTAACTTGATTTATTTCAATAATAATTTTTTTCAAGATGCAATTTGGGTACATAAGACATTTTTTAATTAACGATTTCTCCAAACGGTAAGTTTTACGGCAAAAATGAAAGAGGGATTTTTTGTTTATAATTGATTGATAATTATTATAAAACCATAATATTTTTCCCAAGTCAATGGCGTAGTATTTTTTTTGTAAAATTGTTTTGAAAATTCGTCATAGCTACGCCACTGGTTGCAAAAAAAATTAAATGAACATCTGAAAAGTGTTTTTATGCCATAATATCATGTGCCAAAATTCAGTTCAATATCTCAAACCGTCTTTGAAAAATGTATTAAAAAGTGAAAATAAAATAAAACTTTAACACCCTGTATCTTAATAACTAAGCATTTTAGGGCCCACGTTTATATGAACTTTTCGACTTAAAATCGATCCAGGAATGCCTCCTTCAAATTATGACATACCATTAAGTAACACCCTGTATGTATATCAGAAATGATAAACGTACAAAATTTTTGTGTGCCAATGAAATTTAGTTTTTTCTGGAGCTGTAGATAACCTTGTTATTGTACATAAAAAATTTTTAATATTTAATAAAACTGTTGTCTTAGTATTAAAGATATTACATTTTATTATATTTCATTATTTTGGCATAGCGTCCAGGTTTGCTCTCCGCCAGGAATTTTTTTAAAGCAATATTTAATCCATTTATTTTCAGTGCCTTTGAACATTAAGTAGAAAGAAAGGTTTCTCCTTAAGAGATTTTTATCGACATTGACCAAGTCTAGCAGTTCATCTTTCTGAGCTCCACTACAACATTGTAGTGTATTTCTTTTAATACAGTTTGTTCATTCTTCTTTTTAACAATAACACTCGATCAATATTTTGAAATACACAAATTAACGAAATCATCGGTAAACGATTAAAATTTTATAAGTTATGTTTACTATTTGCTTTTTAAAGAGCCTTTTACTGTTCAGTTATTCATATTTTAACTACTGACAAGTTTTGCCATTTGACAAAGTTTTTAAATGGAATGGATGGCTAGTCGGTTTTTGGGTGTGAAGTAGAGTGTTTCGCATTGTTTGTTTCGTCCGTACACGTGTTTGAGGCTTCAAAATGAACCAGGAGAACTGCGTTCGCCACGTCTCGCGAAACGGCTGCGCATATATATATATATCATATATATATATATATATATATATATATATATATATATATATATATATATATATATATATATATATATCTAATATATAATTTTAATAGAATATAAATAGGATATAATGATATAATAAATTTATCATTTATATTGTCTTTTAATTATATTATTTTCATAACTATAATATAAAATTTTTTACATAAAACCCCCACAAAAACTAGGATTCTAAATGTTTTTTTAAAAAGGCCCAACTTTTTTGCTAATTTTTAAAATTTTAAAAGAAAATAAATCGAGGGCGAAAAAAAAAAGGTTTCATCAATAAGAAATCTTTCAAGCTGTAATTCTCTTTTTTTTATTCTTTTCCCCTTTTCGGACCTTAAAAATTTCTCCCAAATATTTTTATTTCGTACACATAAATAAATATTCAATTTTTGAAATCTCGTTTCGTTTTTTTTTTTTTTTTTTTTTTTTTTTTTTTTTTTTTTTTTTTTTTTTTTTTTTTTTTTTTTTTTTTTTTTTTTTTTTTTTTTTTTTTTTTTTTTTTTTTTTTTTTTTTTTTTTTTTTTTTTTTTTTTTTTTTTTTTTTTTTTTTTTTTTTTTTTTTTTTTTTTTTTTTTTTTTTTTTTTTTTTTTTTTTTTTTTTTTTTTTTTTTTTTTTTTTTTTTTTTTTTTTTTTTTTTTTTTTTTTTTTTTTTTTTTTTTTTTTTTTTTTTTTTTTCCCCCCCCCCCCCCCCCCCCCCCCCCCCCCCCCCCCCCCCCCCCCCCCCCCCCCCCCCCCCCCCCCCCCCCCCCCCCCCCCCCCCCCCCCCCCCCCCCCCCCCCCCCCCCCCCCCCCCCCCCCCCCCCCCCCCCCCCCTTTTTCTCCCAAAAAGACCTTTCATATAGTTTCGTTCCCTACACCAAAAACTGAGGTAGGTTCCTGTCTCTGATGGTTCATAAAATAGGGTAAAATGAATTAAAACTAATTTTATAACTAAATATCAAAATATTTATTACTCACATATAAGATGCAGAAATACAAAATATTTATTTGGATAATGGTGATATTAAAATAATCTAATAATAATATATGTTTTAATTATCTACACCTAAGCGGAAAAGTTAACTGTTCCTACTTTTAGTAATATATCACGTCTGAAATATAATTGGGAAAAAAAGCCGCTTTAACTAACCAGAATTGACAATGACCGACCAGACCTAAGGGCGTTTAAATTTGTCTAAATTATCCCTACGTTGAAGTTATTAGCAAAATTTTGATACGGTATTTACTTGGTTGGTTATTTGGGTCGTCACAATGGTCGGTGTACGAAACGAAAAGAATATTATTGATTAAATAATTCAGTGTACAAAACGAGAATATTTCAGGCAAATTCTGAAGTGTACGAAATGCGAGTGTACGAAACTAAAAAACACCCTTTCTGAAGAAAAAAAATCCGTAATTCTTCACTAGGTTGCTTTTTCAAATTAATAAATTTAATTGTATTTATTATGTTGAAATATTTTTAGTTTCTTTTGATCTTTACTATTATACTTTTTGTTTTGCGTAATTTAGTTTAGTTTAGTATATTTTTTTACTAATTCTTTGTTTTTCTTTCTGTTCTAGGAAGAAGTAAGTAGCCAATGAACCTACCTTAAAGCTACTACACAAAAGTATACAGAGTGAGAATTATGTTTGATTGTCTTAAAATTTATTTTATTGCATGAATTTTTATTTACTTTTGTTTTATCGTACATTATTCTATTAAAACATTTTTTTTAAACTAAACCCTTACATAAAAGTGTCCGGATTTTGGATTTTAATACCTATAAAAAATATGTTAGGTAGCGGTAGGGTATAAAAAATATTACACAAAAAAACAAAAATCACAAACAAATTTTATGTGGTTATACCAAGGAAGTTTAAAGGTGTATGGAAGCCCAATGCTATGGCCCATTCGATCAAAAAATGTCCAGCCCAGGTCCCTCTAATTGAATGAAGAAAGTACAATTTTATGTTCAAGTTCCTTTTTTGCTTTTTCTGTATTTGTTTAAAAAGAAATTAGATTTTTGGTTTAAACTTAGATTATCAACTTTTTAGCTCGACATGCTGCCCCCCCCCCCCCCCCCCCCCCCCCAGGTCCCTCTAATTGAATGAAAGAAAGTACAATTTTATGTTCAAGTTCCTTTTTGCTTTTTCTGTATTTGTTTAAAAAGAAATTAGATTTTTGGTTTCTTAAACTTACATTATCAACTTTTTAAGCTCGACATACTGTAGACACATAATATTTAACGGTTACTGTTACAAAGGATACCTAGGTACCAAAGGTTACTAAACATTTTTAACCACTGTTATTCTGTCTCATGAATGTTTGTTATTAGTGAAAAGTATATGCCTAAAAAGCAGTTATAAAAATTTTCACTTTTTAATGTACAACCACAATCTTAGGATTAGATTAAACTCATTTACACTATCTTGCCCTTCTTTTATCACAAAATTGGTGATAAGTACATGAAACTATCATACAATGTTTGAAATTTATTTTTAAAAAATCGTGTTTTTATTTATTTACAAAGATTTTTTGGTAAAAATACAAAACTCCCAAAATATCGACCATTTAAATAAAAGGCAGTAAAGTTGCGCCATCTATTCTTTCCATATTATATCAGATGATATAAAATCCAATAATACACAATAATTTTAAATATTCTATGGTAGTATCGTTTAATAACAAACAATTTTGTGCAAAAAATAAAAAAACAGTGAATGCTTGAATTTGATGATGTCAACTTTATAGATAGTAACAAAGAAATATGGAAGTCCGGCTCTGACCTATTCATTGCGCAAACTCCGCGGGGCCAATCCCCCGATTCCCGCTGCCCTGCACGCCTGGACAATTTTGTTCTACAGTATTGGGCTTCCATACACCTTTAAACTTCCTTGGGTTATACTTCTAGATAGTTTAGAATCTCCACCATTAAAAATAGTTTAGTTAAATTCTTGTTAGTTCTGATACGTTTACTTTGACATGTCAATATAGGTTAAAAAAAAAACACATTATACCATTTTACATATCGCTTTAAAAAATGGATTAATTAACCAATTCTTCTTCTAATAGCTCCACTTGTTCTCCACAGAAAGATATAACAATAATTTTCACATTCCGGAGTAAATTTCTTCGTGCAATTAATGTCAAATTAATAAAGGTAATTTGGCTTTTAACGACCTAAAGGACGAACGGTCTGTTCATTTGCATTTTAGTGTTTGGCTGATAGCGGACCCGAAGATTAATTGTTTCCATCTTGGGCCTAATGCGCCGAAAGGGTCATTTCGCACGTTTTTTTTCTCAAAAGGGTGGAAAAAGTTTTTATTAAGACGATGAGTTGTAAAAAATGTAAAGCGAGGGAGGGACAGGATCTTATTATTGTTCGTAAGGTGTTTTAGAAAGTTAAAAGTAAGTTACTGCTGTTAGGTGATCTGTTAAAATGCAAAGTTAAAAAGATTACAATTTCTTATTAACTAGTACACATTAAATTGGGTATAACCATAGATATATAAGCAAAGGGAGATATAACCGCTCATTCATAAATTGGCTTTTGTTGTATATCAAACATTCATAATTGTAAGAAAAGGACTTCCGATAAAAAAATTCTAGCTATTTTAGCTATTTTATGAGACTCAGTCCAAATAAAGTGCCAAGCCAACTTTTTTGGGCTGTTTCGAGGAACATGCACGTAAATAAAACCTATTGGTTCAATACAATAATTAAACTTTATTTATCACATAAAGCGACACTTCTGAAAACTGGCATTGTTAACCGATAACCGTACATAATAAAAAACTTAAATCTGTTTTTTTAACCTTATCGCAATTGCCCGTGTTTTTATCTTCATCGCTATCCACCGATTTTTATAGATTTACTTTTATGTCATAAAAAGGAATAACAGATCATCTGACAGCCACCCTTAAAGTCCACTAATGAGATCAAAAACGCATGCAATACCATTTTTTAAAAGTGAGAGGAGGAAATTTATAGACCAAAAAATGTTTTGTTCAGTACGAATATCAAAATATAATTGGAAGTTTTTAGGAAATCTAAAATTTGGGATTTGGATTTAAATAAAAAATCTATTTTTAGGACTCTTTTTTGTAAATAACTTTCATTTTTCTAAATTAAATAGGTATTTTTAACTTCTATGTTTTTAATGTTTTTTAATTACGAGAAAAGAAAAAAGGTGAGAAAAAATTTCACTGTTTTTTTGCATATAATTTATTGTATTCAGTAACAATATTAAAGCATTCTTAACTAATCCAAGAATATTTAACTAACTATTCATTTCTATTTGTGATAATATCACAAGGTTCAAAATAATCTGAAAGATTTTGGCAATTTATGGTAACTGCATATTCTTTTCAAATCCAAGTAGGAAAAACCATATTTTTTTCTCCGGGTCAACAAGAAACCTTAAAACAAATTTTATAATTGGAATAGTTCATATGCTGTATTAATCTAATAAAAAAGTTTATAACAAAAACTATACCTCAATCGATTATAAAATAATTAAAAAAATTTTTCGTTAGTTATATAATCAAATTTTATGCTAAAATAAGTACACAATTGTTGTTAATCTGCACAAAAATATAACATAAAAGGTATTTAACAACAAAATGTTATTTGGTCGCAATGGTAGTGGAAGTGAAGTTTTATAAAAGAACTGTTTAAACTTAAGTACTTGTGAAACGAAAAATTTTTGTTGCGAAATCCGGTTTTCCAAAACCGG
Organism: Listronotus oregonensis; assembly: GCA_019359885.1. Taxonomy (NCBI): domain Eukaryota; kingdom Metazoa; phylum Arthropoda; class Insecta; order Coleoptera; family Curculionidae; genus Listronotus; species Listronotus oregonensis. The sequence continues at coordinate 7,828 of JAHBCN010015244.1, forward strand.
GCACTTACAACCATTTTCTGGTCTGTTTATTAAAAATAATACATAAAATATTAAGAAAATATTCTTATAACCGCACTTTAAAAACACAAATCTCTCTCTGAGCTATTTTAAACAAAATGCAACACCGCCTCACAACACAAATAAAAAATTTACCACTACCTGACCGACGACCTTCGTGACCGTAGCATACGAAACTTATGAATAAACTACAAAAAGCAGTGTTGCCCATCTTGACCGTTAATATTCCGTTATGATTATTTTTGAGAATAATATTAATTAACCAAAATAAAAATCAACTAAAAAACATATTTCTGTCGCTGCTACTAAGTTATTGCATAACGACATGTTATGATCTATAATCACTTTAAGAATTTAAAAAGGAAATATTAATAAAGCAATATCCTAAAAAATTTGCCAATAAAGGACAATTGGCAAGGGTGCATGTGTATCAAGCACGTTTGACCATCAAGTGGTGTAGAGAGGTAGACACTATTTCAATGTTTGATTGCTTTTAATTGTAAACAGTTTTATCTCCCTTTGCTTATATATCTATGGGTATAACAATATGTTCTTGTTGGTATTATTCGCCTGGTAAGTTGCTAGAGAAATGGACCACTTCGGTCCTGGTCCCGAGTTTTAGCGAATTCAAAGCACTTATCTATGTTTCGGTGGTAAGTCTGCCACCGTTATCATTTGGTATAAAATTTAGAATATTCTAAGATCTTTTTTATTATTTATGACGTTTTGTCATAAATGACATATTAGTTTGTTTTGACTGGTATATTTATAATTTTTAAAAAGACAAAATGGAGAGATGCAATTGATTTTAAGTTTATCTAAAGTTACTTTAGCATCAAGCATAGGTTACCCTGTATTATTTAAATTAACAGATATTGATGCGACACATTTATCTTTATTTAATAATAAAATTACACTTTCTTTTATTTTACGTTTTTTTGAACAAGTTTCCTTTGCTAGAATACTAGAAGCTTCCAGTTTATTATGCCTTTTTAATTTGTAAAACTGTGTGTTTGTAATGTATGTTATATTTTCTTTTAAATATCATGTTTTGTATTTTCGGGGATAATACCACGAGTGCTTAAAAATAACTAATAATTTTATTTAAAAATTTAAGCTTGTTACTTATAATTTCACGAGTTCGAAGAAGGAGTGGAATTTGTCTAACAAGCTTGAATGAAAATTATCTGGTTAATTTTTATGCACGAGCGGTATTTAGGGAGAATATTTCTAGAATGGAGAAATATGGGAGTATTATACTATTAAAATGATTTCCTTTGTCATACTATTTTTAATTTCATGCAACATAATTAAAACTATAAGTAAAATCGTTTTTTAATTACTTTATTTATTTCTTCATCTTGTACATGACTAAATCGACTCATTTTGACTGATTTTGACGTTTCTAATTGACAATACAAACAAACAGGTTCGATTGTTCTGTGTTTGTAAGAGATTTCTTTGCCAGCTACTCTTGGGATCCTACCTGCGTTTCTACTTTCAATCCTTCCGAAATATGTAAACAAATTACCGAAACAATTCAACTAGGCATTGAAACCTATATTCCCCACACTAAAAATAACCCCCTAACTTCAAATCACACCACGGTTTGTGTTTTTCTAAATCCTGTGACAAAGCCAGACTTTTAAAAATTCAAGCCCACAAAGAGTTTCTTCAAAACCCCAGTCTCGAAAATCGACAGGCTAGCATCGAAGCGAGAAATCAGTATAATCAGACCATCTCAGAAGCAAAAGACCGTTTTAACAATCGAATAAAAGATAAAGTTCTCTCTTGCTTAAATGGCAGTAAAGCTTTCTGGTCCTTTGCCAAAAATATTAGTCAGAACTTTTGCACAAATTTTTTTCCACCTAATCTCTGAAGATGGAATTGTCTCTACCTCCAAAGGAAAAGCCGAACTATTTGCCAAACAATTTGCTGCCAATTCTACGCTTGATCCTCCTATTAATCTTCCTCTTCCAACAGTTGTCCCTGTTTCTCATAAAATGTCCGATAAAATTTTTAAAGTCAAACAGATTAAGCGAATTCTTTCTTATTTTAATACTAAAAAATCGTCTGGGCTGTATGGCATACCAGCAATCGTCTTAAAAATGTGATCCCGAGCTTGCACTCATCTTAACTCGCCTCTTTCGAATCTCTTACGACACGGGCATTTTCCCGGAGAGTTGGAAAGCTGCACGTGTGCAACCTGTCCCCAAAAAAGGATCCAAAAGTCTCCCTTCTAACTAAAGACCTATATCTCTTCTTTCAGTTGTTTGCAAAGTAATGGAAAAATTCATTAATTCCCAAATCTTAAAGTATCTGGAAAAACATAAGATCTTACATGATAGACAATATGGATTCAGTCACAGTAGATCTACAGCTGATCTTCTTTCCTTTGTCTCACAGAACTGGAACAAGTATCTTGAGTTTATTGGTCAATCCCAGATCGTTGGTCTTGACATATCCAAAGCTTTTGGTCAGGTCTTGCATGATGGGCTTTTAACAAACTTCCTTCTTACGGTCTTCCACCTAAGCTTTGCTCTTGGCTTTCCAGTTTTCTTTCTAACCAACGTATATCAGTAAGTGTAGATGGTCATTCCTTCAGCTTCTACCAAATTAATACTGGGGTGCCCCAGGGCTCAGTGCTGGTACCCACGCTGTTTCTTCTACACATTAACGATCTTCTCTCTTCCACAATCAATCCCATTCATAGTTTTGCTGACGATAGTTCCCTCCACTCTAGTATTCAATTTCTTAAGCCACCGTGTAATTCTGATTTCGAAAACAAGCGCAGGTCAATGCAGATATCTCTTTCACAAGACCTCAAATTTATCTTAGATTGGGGCGCCAAAAATCTTGTTCAGTTTAATGCCTCGAAAACACAGTCATGTTCGCTGTCGCGAAAAAAGTCTGCAAATGCTCATCCCTTACATATGAGCGGCCAAGTTCTGCAGAACAAAAGTCGTTTAATCTTGTCGGCGTTACTTTTAAGAATGACCTTAACTGGCACAAACACATTACATTCATAGCCTCGGCAGGTTCAAAAAAGTTTGAACTCCTCTTTCGAGCCAGAAAGTATTTCTCTTCTTCCAATCTGTATACACTGTTTGTATTCCAAATCAGACCCTCTTTAGAATATTGTTCTCATGTCTGGGGAATGGCGTCTCCTACAACACTTAGCATTCTAGACTCCATTCAAAGAAGAGCCGTTCGTCTTATTTATGATCCCACGCTCGCAGAAAGGCTCCTCTTCTTGCCCACCGTCGAGCTGTGGGGATCTGTCACTCTTCTATGGCTTACTTTTGACAGGCCGTTTCTGCTCAGAGAATCGGCCAGTATAATTCATTCTCTGGCAGCTCTCAACAGAGCAACACGTAGTGCAACTTTTATGCACCCTTTTCCAGTTCAGTTAGATAGGCTTCGAACTTCCCACTTTCTTCGTTCCTTATCCCTAGAGTGTCACGACTATGGAACCTGCTTCCTACAGAAGTTTTTTCTTCTCCTCCCAATTTCCAAAATTTAAGTCACCCATGATACAGAAGCATCCCGTGCTTCCCAAAATAAGGAACCTTCACGCGTTGTTTAAAAGGAATTTAACCCTTACGTACTTTAATATTAAGCAAAATAAAGTACCAATTAAAAAATTATTTGTGTCAATTCTTTACAAAAACCCTGTAAAAGAAAAAAATTGGCTATTTTTGATAGTTTTTTTCATATAAAAAAAAAACAGAAAACGTACGGATTTTGGTTTGTTAGGTTCTATGCACCTTTTTAAACAAATTGCACTGTAGGTTTGTTGTTAAATTTTATTTACCAAACCTTCTATTATGCTCTGTAAGCTGTACTATCTACATAATGTATGACAACGCATTTGTCTTATTTGGAAGGTCAAACAAGATCTTGTCACGATGCATGATGGCCGTGTTAGTGAGCGTCCATGTCTGAGAACCGTCCTTTTCTCTTCTTTGTGCCTGCAAAACTTTTTTTCGTTTTATTCCGTACTTTCTTCGCTTTAATTAGTTATTCGTCACGTACTGCACCGTTTTATTTCCGAAGATTGATGGCAACTAGTCTACCATTTAATTACACGTTGTTACTAGAAATACTGCATGATTCGTAATATGGCTCGAAGATAATTCGCGTTTTCTGAAAATTAATTCAATTACGTTTTTTGTGCTAGCTGTCGGATTTCGTTGACAATCATAGTAATTATCATATCAAGTTGCCAATTTTTACGGAAAGGTACCAATTACACATTTAATTGGTGATTATTATTTATACCGTTTCATTAGCGGTTGGAAAATTGGTCTAGTACCTAGAATATAATATATAATTTAAAATGATTTAATTTTAATGTTTACTTCCGCTTTTTGTGATATTTTTTAGGTTATTTTTACTGACGTCTGCAAAAATATACAATTTGTTTTATTAAAAAACAAAAAAATGTCTTTGGTTTCCATGTAATAATCCTTTTTTTATACTCCATTTTTACCCTGGGAGCCTGACTTACCACCGGAAGCAGCGCAGCTTCTGGAGCTTTTTGTACCTAATCTCCTATTATCTTTATATCAATCCTTTCATTAGTCTTGTTCCTTCTACAAGTCTGTCTTCCCCCTCGTCGCACATTCTGTAACTTTGGCCTCCATTGTATAACCCTGTGTAGGTGTCCTTTTAGGTTGTCGTGCCCTGTAAGCAGCCGTACTGTTATGCGAAGTCCTTTCGTACTTTGTCTGAGTAGTTTTTCCTTCGTTCTTTAGGATAGGCCCCTTATGATGCTTTCCCAGTAGTCCTCGTGTTTGTTTCTAATCCATTTTCTGGTTTCCCTCGTACTGTGATTTTGGTCACTCCAACGGCAGGTTCTAGTCCAAAGTATGTTGTGGATGATCCCTGTCTCGCTAGCTCATCCGCTTTTTCGTTGCCTTCTATTCCCGAATGTCCTGGTATCCACATAGAGTTACCCTGTTGCGTACTCCCAGGACTTCCAGTTCAGCTTGGACATTATCTTGGAGTTTACTAGTTCCCCTAGTGACACCTGGCTGTCTATTATCAAGCAGATCCGCTTGATTTTATAAACCCTCCTGTTATTTTCTTTTGCACAGTGCAGTAAAGCATATATTTCCGTTTAAAATACAAAACTGTGTGGAATGGAGAATTGCGAGTTCTTCATTTTACTGTACACGCTCGCTCCAGTTCCCTGATCAGTTTTGAATCCATCTGTATACCAGATGATGTCTCCACCGTGTTGGGGAGATCGGGTTGTTGCTACTCACTTCGATCTGAAATTTTACTTCAAAGTTTTTGTTGAATTAGTATTGGAGAATCATCTGGTCTGTTTTCACGTCCAGGATATTGTCACCAACCTGACTTTTTATGTCGTTATGTCCCAAACTAGTGTTGATACCAGTTGGTTTTTGTTGCAGTCGGAAGTAGCCCATTCTTGCTTCTCCCATCACTATGGGGTTAGGTGGTGGAAGCTTCAAGAGACACTCCTGGCTGCTGTTGGGGTTGTTTTGATTGTTTCTGTTATAGCTTAGCAAGCAAGTCTCTGCACCTTGTCCAGTTCTGTAACAGCAGTTCTTTGTCCACCATACCAATAATGCGTATGTTCGTATAGGTTTTACCACCATGGTGTATAACCAATAAACCATGTTTGGTTTAAGGCCACATGTTTTTCCATGTGCCCGTCTGATTAACATAAAAATTATCCCCGCTTTCTTTCTTATTTTCTGTAGATGTTGGTTCCAGGTAAGTTTAGAGTCTAAGATGAAACCTAAATATTTTACCTCTCCCACAATCTTGATTGTTTCACTTCTTTCTTTCTCTAGTTTTCTCCTTTGGATGAAGGCGATGGTTTGTTCCTCCTTTTTCGTCCATCTGGTAACTACGTTTATGGCCTGTTGTATTTTCTTCCCTAACAGTGTTGTTAAATTTTCTTTGGGCCATAATGACGAGATCGTCTGGGACCACATAAATACAAACATTAGAAATGCAAGTGGTATTGCTCGAACATATATCAAAAAGACGAATTACACAAATCAAATCTTGGTTAAACAGCATTTGAAAATCACACCATGCTTCTAGTACCCATCGTTCCCGGCTGCGTATTGGCATTGTCTGCTATAGCTGACGCAACTTAGATTAGAATTAGATTAATTGAGCTGGAGATGGCGAATAATGACCTCCAGCATGCAACCTTACCAGATTTATTGTGGTTTCTCCTATCGTTCTTTAAAGTACCTTGTCCAAGTCCGTCTTCTTAACTAGGACGCAACCTTAGAAAAAAATATGCTGAATCACAAAAGACAATGCTCCAACGATTCGCCCATAAAAGGATCGACATTCCCTCCTGGCTTAGGAAACCACGTGCTGAATATTGAAGCGTCTTAATGCAGTAACATTTGTCGCGAGAAATTTTCCCATTGTGAAGGGCAATATCTACTATAAAAATCAAATTCAAAAGTTCTGTTTCCTTAATTTGTTATTTTATTGTAATACATAAAAAACAGTATGATTTTGCATTGGATTTATCAACGAATTCTTGAATGGAATTAAAAGAAATAAACCTTGTTTGGCATAAATATAATCAAAGGGAAGAGGCGGGAGAATTCTTGTAAACACACTGCACCGGCAACGTTGATTAAACACACTGAATAAAATTACTCCGGAAATATCAACTTTTTCAATGTTTATGAGATTGCACCATAAACACCATTTTTATAAATTGATAATTCTTTATTGTTAAAAATTATTTTTAAAGCCACTTTAGATGCTCAATTTGATTGCTGTTTATCAAGATATTTACAAAACGTGTTATTGAATAATACAACCTAATAGAAAGAGATAAAATGACATCAAAGTGCCGTACAACACCTGATTTACTATAATTTTTTATTAAACGAATACAGCAACTGTTCAAATCAACCTTGTTGCCGGTGCAATCGGATCCTGGAACTGTTATTTCAATAAATGTTTATATTCGATGTTGGCTTTATTAACACAAAAACCAATATTTTTGAATAACTTTATTACATTTTCAAGATATGATTTTGATTTTGGAGATCTGACAATTTGTTTACGTTTTTCCAAAACAAAAACAAATAGATCATTATACCAAACACCCTGCCTATAAACTGGCGTTGCATTAATTCTAGTTCTTGAGTGCGTTGAGATTTATGTTTGTTTACGTTGGCCGATAAGTGTCGCTTCTTTTCGGATAGTTCTGGTTACAACTAACTTGAACTAGTTCTTAGTTTTAGTTCTGCTAGTTTTGGCTAGAAGTAGGTAGAACTAACTTTTTACTACTAAGTAGCGGCTCTAGTATTTTCAATTTTTTATTTAGATAAAATGAGTTATGGCACCCACATTGAACTCTCAAAAGCAAATCCTCATTTTTTTTTGTGAATTTAATTAATTTTTTTGTTAAATCCCAAATTACGCAAAATTATTTATGGTTTTTCAAAAACCAAACCAAAAGAAAATTTTTGTAAAACTTTTTATTTCGAATGATTACTGAAAACTTATTAACCAGCATTTCATCCGCGGCTTCTCCCGCGTATACTACACGATTTTGGCTCTTTTGGTTTTTTCCTGTCCTCGCGAAATATTGATCCTCCATCTCCTCCTACTTCATCGCGTCACATCAAATCACGCTCCCCGCGCTTCTTCTTCCGTCACACACTACGCGGTGTAGCGCGCATAGTGCGATTGAGCAATTTTTGTTTTATCGTATTTTATTTATTATTATTATGTAATATTCCATACAAGCTTTCAGCTCCATTCTACCCATTTACGTTAGCTAAGAATCCTTTCTTAGCTGACGTCTACTATTTTCTGGGTAATCAGAAGCCTAATTATTAACTCCCATATCACCTCCTTTAAAAACAACGGTTAAAAAAAACTTTTAATCCCTTTTTAACTGCCCAAGTCATGTCTGGGGAATGGCGTCCCCTACAACACTTAGCATTCTGGACTCCATTCAAAGAAGAGCCGTTCGTCCTATTAATGATCCAACGCTCACAGAAAGGCTTCCTCTTTTTGCCCACCGTCGAGCTGTAGGGGATCTGTCGCTCTTCTATAGGTATTTTCACGGCTTCTTCTCAGAGGAGTTGGCCAGTATAATTCCTCTCTGACAGCTCCCAACAGAGCAATACGTAGTGCAACTTTTATGCATCCTTTTACAGTTCAATTAGCTTTTTTCGTTCCTCCATCCCTAGAGTGTCAAGACTATGGAACCTGCTGCCCGCAGAAGTTTTCCTTCTCCTCCCAATCTCCAAAAATTTAAGTCCCGTGTGAACAAACTTCCTCTCACCACACTTGAAGACACCCACGGTACGTTAGTACTTAGGCATCAGCCTTCGTGGACTGTCCCAAGATAAAAAAAAATAAATAAAAAAATAAAAACGCGACTTTCCCATACGCTCGCAACGAACAAACTGATCCACTGATTGTCTAGCACCGAACACTTACAAGGGATTCGCGAAAAAACCGACAACCCGATGAAGCGGCCTCGAGCGCGAGCAGCTCGCCGCGAACGGCTCAGCTTTCTATATTCACTGCGTGTAATGCTCGATGTGTAACGTGTTACATTACAACGTTTAGTTACAAGTCAGTCGCCGCCTTAATATTAGTATAGATAGAATAGATGAACGGAGAATTATAACTTTGACAGCTAAATCTATATGGAGAGGTTCTATCTAGCTCGCAACTTTGGAATATTATAACTTAAAAATCAGGTTTAAAAATTATTTCACGCTATTAAAATTAAAGCTAAATATAATCCAACCCCCTTCTCTCCTATATACGTCAATGTTGTTCCCTCCAAATCAACACAGCAAATATCTTGTCAACTATTTAAGACAGCTTTGTTTTCCTCTAAACGGAACATAATTTCAAAGCGGGTAAAATAATTTCCAAACGTCGTCTTCTGGTTAGTCTTAGGCTCTCTAATTCGTTAAACTTTCAAGTGAAAATGAGAAATTTTCCCCGGAAGACGATAATTATCGCGAAAAGCTCTTTTCCCACCTGACAGACGGAAGCTCTAATTGCGAAGCTGTCAGGACTTTCGCGGCCTTTGTTCCAATATAACTGTCACTAGTCACATCTTAGTAATTATAAGACGAGAAGCCAAGTTTGCCGGTTCATCCCTTAGTTGAGTTGAGTTGTTCGGCTAATTTCGGATTCTGGGGGTAAAGTCTGTTTTCTTAATTTGTTTTACATGCAAATTTCCCGTTAATAGCTTTGAAAAAAAAATTAAAAAATTCTGTGAGTTCTAAAGAAAAGTTTTTCTATAAGCAAATGGGTTTTTAGTAGTTTAATTAACAAGAACAAATATTTTACAACCAGACTTTTAATAATCCAAATAATACTTTTAAAAACGCAAGCTCACAAAAAGTTTCTTCAAAATACATTAGTCCCGATATCGATAGGCTAGCATATGAGCAAGAAATTAGTATATTCAAACTATCTCAGAAGCCAAAGACTGTTTTAATAATCTCTTGCACGAATGGCAGTAAATCCTTCTGATCCTTTGCCAAAAACATTAGTCAGAACTTTTTCACAATTTTTTTCCAACCTTAATTTTTCAAGATGAAATTGTTTTTATCTGTAAAGAAAAATCCAAACTATTTGCCAATTAATTTGATGCCAATTCTAGCCGTAATTCTCCGGTTAATTTTCGTTTTCCAACAGTTATCTCGCTCATCCGCTTTTTCGTTGCCTTCTATTCCCGAATTTCCTGGAGAACGCAACAGAGAGTTACTCTGTTGCGTTCTCCCAGGACTTTAAGTTCTTTTTGGCATTTCCATGTCAGCTTGGACGTTACCTTGGGGTTTTCTAGTGCCCCCAGTGACGCTTGGCCCTTCTGTTATTTTTTTTTGAACAGTGCAGTAAGGCATATATTTCCCTTTGAAATACAGAACTGTGTGTTCCTAGTGGAATGGATTCTGATTTCCTTTCAATAAAGATCGACAATATTATTTCCCACTTTCCATTGGCCGAAGTAATCGTTCTCGGGGATTTTAATGTTCATAATAAGGATTGGCTAGGATCCACAAAAACTGATACACAAGGCAGAAGCAGAAAATTTCGCAATCAGCAACTCGCTCACCAATCTAATTATGGAACCTACCTACTTTCCTAGGGTTCCCACCCATAATTCTAACCCCTAGATCTTTTCTTACTTCCACCCCGAACTCTATCAAGCATCAGTAACTGCTCCCCTTGGTCGTTCTGACCATGGTTTGGTCACCGTATCTTACTCCACTCATTTTGAGGCAACTGAAAGCATGCCGCCACGAACCGTCTGGCACTACAATTCGGCCGACTGGGATGGTCTGAGAGATTTCTTTGCCAGCTACCCTTGGGATCCCACCTGCTTTTCTACTTTCGATCCTTCCGAAATATGTAAACAAATTACCGAAACAATTCAACTAGGCATTGAGACCTATATTCCCCACACTAAAAACAAACCCCATAACTTCAAATCACAAACCGTGGTTTTCTAAATCCTGTGACAAAGCCAGACTTTTAAAAATTGAAGCCCACAAAAAGTTTCTTCAAAACCCCAGTCCCGAAAATCGACAGGCTAGCATCGAAGCGAGAAATCAGTATAATCAGACTATCTCAGAAGCAAAAGACCGTTTTAACAATCGAATAAAAGATAAAGTTCTCTCTTGCTCAAATGGCAGTAAAGCTTTCTGGTCCTTTGCCAAAAATATTAGTCAGAACTTTTGCACAAATTCTTTTCCACCTCTAATCTCTGAAGATGGAATTGTCTCTACCTCCAAAGGAAAAGCCGAACTATTTGCCAAACAATTTGCTGCCAATTCTACGCTTGATCCTCCTATGAATCTTCCCCTTCCAACAGTTGTCCCTGTTTCTCATAAAATGTCCGATATAATTTTTAAAGTCAAACAGATCAAGCGTATTCTTTTGTCTCTAAATACTAAAAAATCGTCTGGGCTGGATGGCATACCAGCAATCGTCTTAAAAAAATGTGCTCCCGAGCTTGCACCCATCTTAACTCGCCTCTTTCGAATCTCTTACGACACGGGCATTTTCCCGGAGAGTTGGGAAGCTGCACGTGTGCAACCTCTCCCCAAAAAAGGATCCAAAAGTCTCCCTTCCAACTATAGACCTATATCTCTTCTTTCAGTTGTTTGCAAAGTAATGGAAACGTTCATTAATTCCCAAATCTTAAAGTATCTGGAAAAACATAAGATCTTACATGATAGACAATATGGATTCCGTCACAGTAGATCCACAGCTGATCTTCTTTCCCTTGTCTCACACAACTGGAACAAGTCCCTTGAGTTTCTTGGTGAATCCCAGATCGTTGCTCTTGACATATCCAAAGCTTTCGATCAGGTCTGGCATGATGGGCTTCTTAACAAACTTCCTTCTTACGGTCTTCCACCTAAGCTTTGCTCTTGGCTTTCCAGTTTCCTTTCTAATCGACGTATATCAGTTAGTGTAGATGGTCATTCCTCCAGCTTCTACCAAATTAATGCTGGGTGCCCCAGGGCTCAGTGCTGGCACCCACGCTGTTTCTTCTACACATTAACGATCTTCTCTCTTCCACAATCAATCCCATTTATAGTTTTGCTGACGATAGTACCTCCACTCTAGTATTTAATTTCTTAAGCCACCGTGTAATCCTGATTTCGAAAACAAGCGCAGGTCAATGCAGATATCTTTTTCACAAGACCTCAAACTTATCTTGGATTGGGGCGCTAAAAATCTTGTTCAGTTTAATGCCTCGAAAACACAGTCATGTTCGCTGTCGCGAAAAAAGTCTGCAAATGCTCATCCCTTACATACGAGCGGCCAAATTCTGCAGAACAAAGAGTTGTTCAATCTTGTCGGCGTTACTTTTGAGAATAACCTCAACTAGCACAAACACATTTTATTCATAGCTTCGGCAGCTTCAAAAAATATTGGATTTCTCTTTCGAGCCAGAAAATATTTCTCCTCTTCCAATCTGTACACTCTGTATGTATCCCAAATCAGACCCTCTTTAGAATATTGTTCTCATGTCTGGGGAATGGCGTCCCCTACAACACTTAGCATTCTGGACTCCATTCAAAGAAAGCCGTTCGTCTTATTAATGATCCAACGCTCACAGAAAGGCTTCCTCTTCTTGCCCACCGTCGAGCTGTAGGGGATCTGTCGCTCTTCTATAGGTATTTTCACGGCTTCTGCTCAGAGGAGTTGGCCAGTATAATTCCTTCTCTGGCAGCTCCCAACAGAGCAACACGTAGTGCAACTTTTATGCATCCTTTTACAGTTTAGTTGGAGAGGCCCCTAGAGTGTCAAGACTATGGAACCTGCTGCCCGCAGAAGTTTTTCCTTCTCCTTCCAATCTCCAAAAATTTATGTCCCGTGTGAACAAACTCCCTCTCACCACACTGAAGACACCCACGGTACGTTAGTACTTAGGCATCAGCCTTCGTGGACTGTCCCAAGATAAAAAAAAAAACTCTACTCTCCCGCTTCAGTTTCCTGATCGGTTTTGGAACCATCCGTATACCAGATAATGTCTCCAACGGTGCCGGGAAGATTGGGTTGCTGCCACTCACTTGGATCTGGAATTTTTACTTCGAAGTTTTTGTTGAATGAGTATTGGGGAATCATCTGGTCTGTTCTCTCGTCTAGGATGTTGCCGCCAACCTGACTTTTTATGTTGTTGTGTCCCAAACTAGCGTAGACACCAGTTGGTTTCTGTTGCAGTCGGAAGCAGTTCATTCTTGCCTCTCCCATCACTATGAGGTTAAGTGGTGGAAGTTCTAAGAGACACTCCATGGCTGCTGTTGTGGTTGTTTTAATTGCTCCTGTTATAGCCAAGCAAGCAAGTCTTTGTACCTTGGCCAGTTCTGTAAAAGCAGTTCTTTGTCGCATTTTTATCCACCATACCAGTGATGCGTATGTTATCATAGGCCTTATCACCATGGTGTATAACCAATAAACCAGGGTACATTTCTCGAGTACTTTTTTATCACCAGCGGGCAGTTTTCATTGTACGCAGAAATATGGCGTCCTGTATTTGATCCGCCATTATTTCTAGGTCGTGCGTATTGTTTAGACTTTAGACTCCAGGTTTGTCTTAAAGTGCGTTTTTCGAGGGTTACGATATGTTTCTTCAATAGGTTCATGTCCCCCTATCGTAAAGTTTATGTCTCTATGATCTGAGCAACTTATTTCCTCAGATACATGCCAGTTTTTAACATTGCTTCCAACGTAGGTTGTAGCTAGTGTTATATCTAGTTCCTCTTTTCGTCTACTATTTACAAAAGTGGGTTTATTGCCTACATTTAATATGTCCAAATTGTTTGCCGTAATAAATTGTAGTAAAATTACCTGGGGGG
>JAHBCN010015245.1:0-20000 GCA_019359885.1 Listronotus oregonensis
GATTTTGGTTTCGTTACTCCAGTACCGGCTATTTTGAATGTTGGGTTCGTTGTTCAATGTAAAAGTGCATTCGTCAGTAAAGCAAATATTTTGTAAAAAACCTCTGTCAGTGTTTGTCTCTCCATCATCTCAAAGCAAAATTCCTGTCGTCGTATTTCGTCTCCGTCTCTTAATTCTTGGTGTCTTTTGTACTTGTAAGCGTGGTATTTACATCTTTTTAAAATTCAAGATATTGTGGTGTGGTCTTGTCCAGTAATGTCCTCCAGTTGTCTCGTGCTAATGTTTCCTTCGGCCTCCTCTACACAAAGTATCACGTCTAAATCCCTCTCGTTTTGTACAATTTGTCTCTGATTTTTACGTCGATTTTCTTCACATTTGCAATTATTGATTACGTGCCTGTAGTTCAAATTTTTTATCGTCGTCTATTCTCGATTACTTGTATTGGCCTATTGGGAAAATAGGCTGCAAACATGTCGCTACTCTTCGATAACTATTTCCCTGATAAACCATTTTATAATAGTGATTTTTTCTTGATTTGATTAGTTCATTATTAAAACATGATGTGACATTGATCTGACAACTTGAGAGTAAGAGGTTAAATAATTTTTCTGGTATTTTATTATAAACTTCTAATAATACAGGGCGCGTAAGAAGATAGAGATTGTAACTTATTTTAGCATTTATCTCTTAGCTGGCGGACTGAGAAGAGCTGAAATTTGTACACTGGGTACAACTTTTCGTGCTCTTTAAAAAATCCCAATAATATTTTCTTCTAAAATAATTAGGGGAGCCAATATTGGACCACTTCAAAATTTACATGGGATTCCCTATGTCCCGCTCGACGGAGCAACACCCGGTATATGTCAGCTGGCTGTATCTCGGTGCAAAAATCACCAGCTGATACTTTGAGAGTTATAAGTAATAACGCATCAGCTGACAGGGTTTCGCTCGACTTAATTCTGGCTGATTTTTTTTTATTAATAACAGCAGTATATTGACAATTAACTTACAATTTTTTATCTGGAAAGAAATGACAAATGTTAAATTATTCCGGTTATTTCTAAAATGATTTTTGCACCGAGATACAGCCAGCTGTCATATATTTATATTTATCCATAGTTGCATATAAGCTTTCACCAAATAAATTTTTAGTTGAAAGAAAATCATTGAAAGCATGTTATTTTTAAAAAGTTTATTAAAGGGCATGCCAATCCACGTTTATTGTAAAAACTTTAGTTTTTTGGTTATACTCCGTAATATATTTTTAAAAATTGTTACTTTATTATTGCCTTATATTTATGAACAACAATAAAAATACCAGTTAGTTGTGAATTAACGTTGTCATTTTGAAATTTAGTGCGTTATCATTACCATAAAGGCTACCGTCGCTCATTGCCCCAGCGGAACTGTAGCTGACGTGCACGAAGCCTTATGATACAACTCTCTGATGCATTTTACTAATTATCGCTTAAGGGGAAATAATTGGCACATTTTTTCGACAAAAAAGTGGTCATGTGTCATTAAAAACTTGGTCCACCCTGTATTATAAATAGTAAAAGCAATAAGAAATACGTCAATTAAAATTTATAATATAAACAAAACAACAAATGATTTATTGGTAATATTTTGTAATTGAAAATCTAAACAGTGGGCTAATGGCTATAGCCAGGCGCCGGTTGCGGTTATCTTGTCACCTCTTTATCTATGTATGTAACGCACAGTGGAATAAACCCACCAGTAATGGTTCAATATAAGCTTTTAGCGGAGTGATTTCGTGAGTCTATCGTGTCGTTTTTTTTTGGCGTAGAACCAGGTCAAACCAGTTAGGTTCCTTTGAGTATGTCACCGGGCACATGAAATCGTATTTTACGACATTTTTTGTGGTCTCGAACTTTGTAAATTAATAAAAGTAATTTTTTTAAATTTAAAAAAAATATATTTTTTTCCGTTTCCACCGCCATAACTTTAAAACTATCAAAGATACCAAAAAATTTTTTGTGTCAAATTAAAGCTCAAACTGTAGCGCTTTTAACCTTATAAACTGTTTGGGCACAATTTGCACTTTCATGCCTTTATAAATCAGATAAACTAAAAATATATATTTTTTGTATTGAAATTTTCACCAATCGATAAACTTTTTTATTTTTAAAGATATTTTCATACATGCAGCGAAGAAAATATAGCCAATTAATAACAAAAGTTTTTGAAAAAAAAATTTTTCCTAGAGCGTATCGTTTGGCAACAGTGATTTTTTTTTCAGACGTAAAAAAGTATTATCGGAACCCAATAGCCCCGCATGCGGATAGCGTGCGTAGTAATACATTAGTAGTGGTGGTTGTCGAAATTTAGAGTGTGCTGTATGTATTTAGAATTTTAAAACAATGAAGCGAATTAATTGTAAAAAAATTGTGCATGATGGATACAAATCTGTTTTACAAAGACCTAGAATACAAGGATTGTTATCATTACTATCAAGTGCTGAAAAAAGGCAGGACAATCTAGCAAAAGAAATTCTGTTAAAAAAATGTTATTTTAAATGGCGAAATGAAAATAAAATATTATAAAGACTGTCGTAAATCTTACACAGATTCTCAAAACTATTATCATAATTTGCCATCAGACAGTGGTGCCGGTCCTTCAAATTATTGTGACACTAAACTTAAATGCGATACTTTTAATATTAGGAAAACGTGTTTTTTTTTGCAACAATAGAAAACATAAAAAGGAGAAAAGTTAAATAAAAAATCTGTTTAAACAAGTAATTTAAATATTATTATGTACCTACATAGTATAGTTGGTACCTTTATATTAGTTTATATTTTGTACTGAAACAAAATACGAATTTCAATTTTATCCTTATAAATCATGTTTAGGGTATTTATTTTTTTACATAGTAATGAATCTCTTTAGGTGATAGAAAAGCTACCTATCAAAAAAGTAATAAAGCTGCCAGGAATAGAAACGACATTTATATGATATCTAAATTACGTGGCTATAAAGATTTTTTGCGTTTGATGAGAAATATCGTAAATTATGGTACAGCCACTACATCTCTGAAAGAAACATAAAATCGCACAAAAATAGGAAAACGGTTTTCGAACCTACCCGAAAATAGTTCGACAATATCTACCTTTTCTGCAAGTATTGGTAGTGATGTTCAGATAGATCTTTTACTTCCTAAAGAAATGTCCAAAATTTAAACTTTATTAAGAGCTGCTGCCACAATACGTAGTGCAATGGCTTTATGTCAACCCAAAATTGAATTTCCAACATGTACTTGTGTGAAGGAAGGACTAAAATGTTGTAAGGAGTGTAAATTTCGTTCCTGCAATATCATTATTAAAGAATTTAAGGCAGAAATGGATTAAATTTACGCAAAATGCTACTAATGAAGCGCCTAAATAACTACTTACATATTACATTTTTGGGTCTGTAAAAAAAATCACCCACGGAATTGGACGATTTTTAAATTTGCAATGTAAAATATACTTTAAGTATTATTATTTAAGGCAAAAAAATGCGGATGATGTGGTTTTCACCAAGAAAAGCGCAATAAAAATTCTAAAAATTAGTCATTATTTGACATTTTATTTTAACTATTTACGATTTACATGTAATAAATTCATGCATCGCTTCAAGACGTTTACAGTGTTGGGAACGGAAATATTATTAATTTATAATAAAAAACTTTGCCGTTACCATAAGGATAATTTTCATTAAATCAAAAATATTTGAAATTCAAGCCAGTTACAAATATAATTAGGGAAAATAAAAAGCCGCTTTAACTAACCAGTACTAATCATGACGAAGAACGGCGCATTTATAAAAAAATTACAATTTAACGAGGAAAACCTAACCGGAACTAACCAGAACTAGATCATAGTTTGAAAGTTGTTGTTTGTTAGTTCTGATTAGTTTTTTATATAAAAAGCAACCTTCAATAATAACAAATTATTACAAAAAGTCTGGCAACATTGCTTATTCAAGCAGCATTCAGACATGTCAAAGAAGAGCATCGTATCATGTCTTTATATGGAAAAAAAAAAGAATTATATATTCCTGTTTAACGAAGCACTAGTTTATATTTTATGTATGTTTTATATTTCTCAAATTTAATTAAAAGACATAAAGCATCCGCAATTTTTTGTTGCTAAAAATGTTTAAAAAATAATGAAGTTTTGAATGTATAATCAAAAAAATAACAAATCCCGTGGGTTTTCTTTACCAGCAACCAATAAAAAAAAGTTGAATAAACCTACTAATTAGGTGGGTATTTAATAACAATAATTGATATTTTTGTATGGGTTTAAAAATCTACCCACCTGTTTTGGATATTTAAATTTTTTTCTTTTCTAAACAACTTAAGCATCCCTTAGATCTGCGTTTAAACCTGTTGATACAACTTTAACTACCTACTACACTTCCTCCGGACCGTAAGATCTTTGTAGTCGGCCGGCTCAAGCCAAGGCGCAAAAATATGACTTTGGCCGTTAAAAAATATCACTGACTCAATACTATAAAAGGAATCTAAAAATTTTTGTTTTAAAAACTTTTTTAAACATTAGCTACAATTTGTACGCAGCATGTATGATAAATTTTCAATAATAAACTTTTTTCTCGATTGCCTAAAATTACGTTACTAAAAATAACAATTTTGAGTTTCGTACTATTTTAAAAATTTAACAAAAATATAGCTTCAAGTGGGACGTTGTTTGAAGCGCTATTGTGTCTACTTTAATCTAAAAAAAATTAACTTGACAGCATGAATATTATTAAAGATATAGCAGTGGAGAAGTTAAAATACGTGTTTTATTGAAAACCGAATTTTTTTGGGTTTTTTCGAAATAAAAAAGCTCTCGACCACTAAAAAATGTCGTAAAAAGTGATTTCGTGTACACGATTACCTTATTAAAGAATCCCACTAAGTCTGGTTTGGTTCTACGCCGGTTTTTTTTCTCGATAACTAAGCGACTTTTCTTCCAAATTTTACTCCACTATTTTATTTTCTACATTTAACATGTTTAATAATACCAATGCTCGGATAAATTAGAGTGACAATATATCTGGGTCTGGATAAAGACGACTGGGTAACATTCAAAGAAAAATATTAAAAAATGATATTCCGGAGAAAACGAAGAAAGAAGAAAAACTTTAAATAGGCCTTTTCATCATGTGACAAGCGCAGGCGCAGTCGCCATGTTGAAATAGCGGCAATTCAAAAGTTTCGTACTGTTTTGATCGATAATGGCTGGAATGCAGTATTATCTCCCCATTAAGTCATTTACTGGAAAAATCGTTGATGGTGCTTCACTGATTTATAATTCAGTTGAAGCCATAATTGTACGCAATTAAAAAGGTAGCTTTAAATGTCATGGACGTCTTTAAAAGAGAAAAAGAAGTGAGCTGATTAAGAGGCTAGGCATCATTACTTCTTTACTATACAAAAAGTATCTATATTTGATTAAATTGTATTGTATTTAAATGATTTATAGCGTGTATCACTCTTACATACTCCATAACAACACCGCTTCTTCGTTCATTTTCGTACTGATATCATTATAATAATCGATTAAAAAAACCTGTTCGCTAACTAAGGCACTTTTTTATTTATTTTCGTATTTCTTTTCTTTAATAACTATACTTTCTTTAGTATTTTTTTATTTTAATTATGTGTTTACAGGCCCTTTAACATGCTTGTTTACAAAAAACAGTACGAAAAAAATGGCTGATACTGACGCATGCGCACAAAAAAATTGTGATGAAAAGGCCTATTTAAAACAAAGCTTAAAAAACTAAAAAGTATGGGCTCAACCGGGATTTGAACCCGGGACCTCTCGCACCCAAAGCGAGAATCATACCCCTAGACCATTGAGCCGACATATGTATTAAAATTGCATTAAAAAAAATATTCGTCGGTAATATATTCTGCTTACAATGTGAAAGTAGTTTTCGGTGCGTGATTGAGTTATATGAGTCAGAAGCCTCATTATCATTAAACTACCCTAATCTTAATGACCTATTGATGTATTTATTTAGATACTAGAAAGTTATAAATACTTGTTTAGGCCCTTTTAGGATTACTTATAATTTAGATTTTCGTGTGTAACGTAGTCTTTAATTTTAAGTCAAAGCTCTCACGATTGTTAAATATTGTAATTTCGAAATAAATTGTTTTTTAAAAACTCTTTTCGGGTTACAAGTTATTTAACTGGCGCGGTCGTCGGTAGGATCTTAGAAGACTAATACTCGTGTTTGGAAAACCCGTTTGTTCCTGAAACCCCGTATAGTCGTCAGTTTCAACTGTTCACTGAGATCCGAGCCATCTGCATCCCACAGGCAAGAAAATTCACAGTTGCAGCAGCCATCTACTGTAAGTGATATTTTCCTTTCCACCCTTTTTTAGTTGTAAAACCGAGTGTGTACTTACTTATTTTGTAATTTTTATTTAATGATAAATATTGAAAATCTTATTGAAAATCTTTCCAATTTAAATATTATCGAAGAAAACAACTCTAATCTAATAAATATGAGCACTTTAGCTGCCGCAAAAGAAATTGCACATACTTTAAGACCATTTTCAGGTCGAACTGAACATTTAGATTATTTTATTAATAGTGTAGACATATTTTATAATAGATATTTTTTAAATACTAATGACGAAAGCCTAAAAGAATTTGTTTTTGCCGCAATAACAGCAAAAATTGTTGATCAAGCAGGTGATTTTCTTTTTTGTCGACCAGATTTAAAAACCTGGCCTGAAATAAAACAAGCACTAAAACTTAAATTTGGTGATAAAACCGACAGAAATGTTTTAATTCAACAATTAAATTTCTTATGTAGAAATAGAAATGAATCTGTTCTCGAATTTATAGATAGAATAAAAGCGCTTATTTCACGCATAAATATTAAGACATTTGCCGATCCTAATTTAACTCAAGGAACAAAAAATGCTTTAATTTCTCAAGCGGAATCTACTGCGATTACTGTTTTAATGGCTAACGTATCATCTGAATTAAGAACCATACTTATGATTCATAATCCGACTAAATTAGAAGACGCGAGCACTTTAGTTTTTAATCATTCCTTAATGGAACAACAGATAAATTCGAGGTACAATGTAATTAATACCACGACATCACAAACAACCAAACCAAGACAAAATTTTCCCCCAAGACAAAATATTACTAATTATTCACAAATGCCTATAAGACATATACAACCTAATTTTCAAATGCCTATTCCACCAGTTTTTCAAAACCAATCCCATTCTCAATTCCCGATTCAAAACAATTCAAATTACAATGCATCTTTTCAAAACTCTTATAAAAACCCTTCTTTTCCGAGTCAACCTTTAAACGTTCAACCAAGACCCGTAAAACACCATTTTCCCACGAACAGAGAAGTTTTTGGAAAACCCGTTAATGTGTTTTCTAAGGAAAATTCCCATAAACCCACGGAAAAACCTATCCCGATGTCAACTACGAGTAGAAACCCTACAGTTCAATCCAGGAACTTTACCAGAGGCCCTAACCCTTTTTTAAATAATTATCCCCAAAAACCTCGTTTTCAAGTAACTGAACTTACTAACTTAAACGACGGACAATATTTTCACGAACATGAAGATTCAAATCTACCCCAAAATATAAACGATAATTACTACACTACGGATAATTTTTATTATGAAAATCCCTTTTATTTAGACAGTCAGCACCAACAATTCGAATATACAGACGAGACATTGTCTGCCCCAGATACCCATAATGAGACCGAAAATTTAGAAAATACCGAAAATTTTCCCTTGCTAGCCTCGGAAAACAATCCATATTAAACATAAATAGCTTTCAAGTAAATTCTTTACCTTACATAGAAATTTTAGAACCACCAATAAAACTTCTAATTGATACTGGATGTCATACCTCTTTATTAAGACCCAGTATAGCCGAACAATATTTCCCCGATACTATTTTTTCCGCGAACCACACTCTAGTAACGTGTACAGGAAAAACTAACACAAAAAGTAAAGCAAAAATCCCACTTTTATTAGAACACGGCATAAAAGAAAAATTTGAAGTCATACTGTATAGTTTTCATGATTATTTTGACGGTATTTTAGGACTTAGGGATTTAAGAAAATTAAAGCTAAATATTGACTTAGTAAATCAATGTCTTATTAATAACAATGCTCAGATTCCTTTAAAATATAGAGACGATTTTAATACACAAAAAATCGAAATTCCGCCCAATTCTGTAGTATTAAAGAAAATACGCACAGACTTAGAAAATAACTGCGAAATTTTATTTCCTTATTTAAATAATAATGTTGTTGAAATTATGCCTAGTATATTAAAAATCAGTAATAATACAGTTCCCTTAGAAATTAGAAATTTAACGAATGAAAGCGTAATAGTAGATTTTAAAATAACATCTATTAGAGAATTATCACAACCTTTCGCATCCGAAGATTTCGAAATTCTTAATATAGAACAAATTACGGATAATTGTAATGACTTTACAGAACTTAACTTTATATCGTCACACAAAAATAACGTAATAAAACCAAATTATGATTATGATTTTAATCTAATTAGAACACAACATTTAAATTCAGAAGAAAAACAAAAACTTAAAGACCTTATTAAACAATTCCCCGATATACTGCACAAGCCAGACGATAAACTAACATTTACTAATTCTGTTAAACACGAAATTAAAACTAAAGACGAAATACCCCTTCATGTAAAATCTTATAGATATCCATACGTCCACAAACAAGAAGTAAAAAAACAAATCGCAAAAATGCTCGACGACGGTATAATAAGACCCTCATCTAGTCCTTGGTCCGCCCCTGTGTGGATCGTTCCAAAAAAAATTGATTCTTCCGGGAAACAAAAATGGCGTATTGTAACCGACTATAGAAAACTTAATGAAAAAACAATCGATGACCGATATCCAATTCCCAATATTTCCGATATTTTAGATAGATTAGGTCGATGCCAATACTTCACCACGTTGGATTTAGCCTCAGGTTTTCACCAAATCGAGGTTCACCCTGATTCAATTCCTAAAACAGCTTTCTCTGTAGAAAATGGACACTACGAATATGTTCGTATGCCATTTGGCTTAAAAAATGCCCCCGCGACATTTCAACGTGTCATGGACAATATTTTAAAAGACCTACTAGGAAAAACTTGTTTAGTCTATATGGACGATATCATTGTGTATTCCACCTCATTACAAGAACACATATCTAACTTAAAACATGTTTTTAAAAGACTTAGTGAAAACAATCTAAAAATTCAATTAGATAAGTGCGAGTTTTTATGCAAAACAGTAGAATTTTTAGGTCATGTCGTTACGACAGACGGTATAAAACCGAACCCTAAAAAGATCGAAGCTATACAAAAATTTCCTTTGCCTAGAACATCCAAAGACATTAAATCATTCTTAGGACTCGTAGGCTACTATAGAAAATTTATTAAAAATTTCGCGAACCTCACAAAACCACTAACTAATTGCTTAAAGAAAAATAAAAAAATCGAACATACTCAAGAATTTGTACAATGTTTTGAAACGTGTAAAAATATTTTAACAAACGACCCTATTTTGCAACACCCAGACTTTTCAAAACCGTTTAACCTGACAACAGACGCATCTAATTATGCTATAGGCGCGGTATTATCGCAAGGACCGATAGGTAAAGATCTCCCAATCGCGTACGCTTCAAGAACATTAAACCCCGCAGAAATTAATTATAGCACGATAGAAAAAGAACTTCTTGCAATTGTTTGGGCAACAAAATATTTTCGCCCGTATCTTTTCGGAAAAAAATTTCAAATTCTTTCGGACCACAAACCTCTCCAATGGCTTTTTTCTATCAAAGATCCAAATACCAAATTAATCCGATGGAGATTAAAATTAGAAGAATTTGACTACCAAATTATTTATAAAAAAGGTAAATCAAACACAAATGCAGATGCATTATCGCGAGTACAAATAAACGCAATAGAAAAAGAAAATAGCGATAATTTAGACAACCTATCACTTTTTCCTAATTACGACTCTGACGAACTTCCCAATATTTGTCAAGACGATATAGACAAATTACTCGAAACCTTAGATAAAATCCCCGAACCAGCGGACCCAAAAATCAAAATAATCTCAGATACTCTAGTAAAACCCGCAAATACCCCATCTACCTCAAAAGACAAAACAGACCTACCACCAAAAATTCAGACGATCTAGCAACCCAACATTCAAGTATCGAAAACCCTATTATAGGTGCCCCATACGTGAAAAAACCATTAAACATTTATAAAAATCAAATAATTTTTAAATACTCTAATAATAACCAACAAAGAATTCAAAAACAAAAAATATTTGATAAAACTCGAATGTTTATTCAATTACCTAACGACCCTAAAGAGGAAGAAATTTGTAAAATTATTAAGGAACATTTTACCCCTAAAACAACATATTGTATGCACTTTCTTAATAAAAGTCTCGAACCAATTATACTTAGAATTTTTCAAAAATATTTTAAAAATGGAGCCTTTATTTTGTTTATTTCTAATATTTTGTTAGAAGATGTTACAGATTTAGACATACAACAACAAAAAATTAAGTATTATCATGAAACTAAAACCTCTCATAGAGGCATAACTGAGAACATAGCATCTCTAAAGAAAGTTTATTATTGGCCCAATTTAGAAAATGATGTAAAGTCATATGTAAACGTATGTGATATTTGTCAAAAATCAAAATACGAGAGACACCCAAATAAAATAATATTTAAACCCACCCCAATAGGTAACGAACCTTTTGACCATATTTACATCGACACATTTAAAACACATAATGCTTATTTTCTAACAATAATGGACAGTTTCTCAAAATTAGGACAAGCATACCCCTTAAACACATTAATTAGTACAGAAATCGTAGATAAAATTCTAATATATTTTAACCATTACGGTATCCCAAGAAAAATTACTTCGGATAATGGAACTAGTTTTAAAAACGAAGTATTTCAAAATTTATGTGCATTACACAATATCGAAATACATTATTGTACCCCAAGAAACCCAAACTCGAATAGCCCCGTCGAAAGATTTCATTCGACTTTACAAGAAACTATTGTTACATTAAAAAATGAAAAACCCAATTCCAGTATTATCCAATTAATGAATTATGCTATTCTCTCTTACAACAATTCAACGCATAGCTCTTTAAAATATACGCCTTTCCAGATTATCAAAGGAAAACTAGACTTCCGTAACCCACTTGAACTAACAGACGAACAAAAACTCACTAATTATATGCAAGACCATGCGGAAAATGTCCAGAATATTAACAAATACCTATATGAAAATCTTATAAGTAAGCAAAAAAGCATATTAAGTAAACGTAACGAACAAAGAGACGAACCTAAAACTATTAACCCTAACATACCTTTATACGAGAAAAAATTCTCGCAAGATATAAAGAAACATAATAAATATGAAAAAGTAATTAACCCTTAGATCATGAATTAGTCGTAACTTCAAAAAATAGAACCATTCATAAAAAAAATCTTAAGCCACAACGTTCTTTTGTTTCAGATGGCAAAGATAACAGCTCTTCTTCTAATATGCCAGACTATGAGTTTAGCGTTAGAAATGAAAGAGATTAAAAATCCTATTTTACCCGTATCCTTAGGGCAAACCTTTATTTCTAAGTCGCAATACGTAGCGCTCTACCATATTAATATAAGTAGTTTAGAATTATGTTTAAAGCAATCTAGCGATATTTTAGGAAATTTAAACAATAAGTTTATAACAAAGGGCAATGATGATTTTATATACCTTACTTTTCATAAATTAAAACTAACAATTGACCTTAAAAATTCAATAGAAAAAGACATCAATATTTTACAAAATCATAATAACCGTCATAAAAGAGGCCTGATAAACATTGTAGGCAAAATAAATAAATGGCTTTTCGGTCTAATGGACAATGATGACGAAATACGTTATGACTCCTATTTAAAAGCAATTAGTAAAAACCAACAAATAATTAAAGATTCATTTAAGAACGAACAGATTATACTAAGAAATATAATTGATACTTTCTCCAAACAAATAATGACAATTACAAACAACCAAAATGAAATCAGTAACAAATTAGTGTCATTAGAAAACAATCAATTAAATATTTCTCAAACTCTAATAACATCCCTTATGTTGGATAATATTTTAATTCAATTGAATAAAATTAGATATCTCGTAAATAATATAGAAAATGCAATTTCATTTGCTAAAGCTAATGTTATGCATAGTTCCATATTAAATTCAGTACAACTAAACGAATTAATTAATAACATAAAAAGATCTACGGCAAAGATAACTTTATTAATTTCAAAGAACCAATCAACTACTACAAACTTTTGCAAGCAAAGTAATAATAAAAATAACATTGTAATATTCTCAGTACACATTCCGGTTGTTAACCCCAAACCTTTTACAATGTACAGAATTTTCCCAATTCCATCCTTAACCAAACTATCATTTTACCTAAACCTTATATGCTAATCACTGAAGAGGAACAATGGACAACCTCAGAAATATGCCCTGCCATTGAGGATTTCTTAATCTGCCGAGAAGAAAACTAAGTAAAGAGGACCAATGCCTCAGCAAACTTATAAAAACCAACATCAATGAATGTCCCGTTACAACGATTTACTACACAGAAGCCAGCATCGAAAAAATACATGGAGAAGAAATTTTGGTTATTCCCAAAGTCAAAACAAAATCCGACCAAAATAAGGAAAATTAACAAACCATGTCTTATAAAGATCCGGATTGCCGCTAGAAATCAACGGCAAAACCTTTCAAAAAGAAAACGGAATTCCAATATGTCCTAGACATTCCAGAGTTAAAGTTACCTACCCAACTCAACACGAATACGTCACATATGAAGTTACAGAAAGTAAATTTTGAAGAAATAAGGAAAGCCGACATTGCCTTACGAAATTTAAAATTAACAAATTTGCACAGCGAGAAAACTATGGTGTTCCCAATAATGGTGCCAATTGTAATTATCCTTGTACTCATTGCTATAAATGTCTATTTAACAATTCCCGTTTGGAAGAAAATCGGATGTCTAAGAAATTGCCAATCCAATAGGGAAAATCCTCGGAAAATCCAGGAGCCTACATTTTCCGAACTTACGGAGGGAGGAGTTATATGAGTCAGAAGCCTCATTATCATTAAACTACCCTAATCTTAATGACCTATTGATGTATTTATTTAGATACTAGAAAGTTATAAATACTTGTTTAGGCCCTTTTAGGATTACTTATAATTTAGATTTTCGTGTGTAACGTAGTCTTTAATTTTAAGTCAAAGCTCTCACGATTGTTAAATATTGTAATTTCGAAATAAATTGTTTTTTAAAAACTCTTTTCGGGTTACAAGTTATTTAACTGTAATATATTCTGCTTACAATGTGAAAGTAGTTTTTCGGTGCGTGATGGCAATCTAAATATTATAAACATAATTTGCACAATCAGCAGTTATAATATTCTTAGTCCGGTTCCTTAGGTAGGTACCACAGATATAGCGCTATTCATCTAGAATCTAGATCAAACAGTATTACGTAGGTCACACCGAAAATTTCTGCAAACTCATATACTCAGGGCACCTGTGACACGAAGTAGGCTAAAAACAAAATTCTACATTCTTTTAAGTCTTGACATAAGCAATTGCAAGTCGATAGCTGTCAATGTTATTTTTCGTAAATTTTTAGAATTTTTTTGTTAGCGTTAAAATTTATCTTACACGCAAAAATTTTTGCGCCTGATTTATAACGATTTTGAAAGTGGTCTGTGCCCAAAGCGGTGCACTAAAAGACTTTGGGATTTTTAAGGTGATGAAGACCCGAGTTCGAGAAGTGTCTACAACTGGCCCCCCAATTTGATTGAAAAGTTTTTTGAGTGACGAATTGCGTGAGGGGCCCAATTTCGCTGTCATAAAGATATCATTGGTACTGTTCGAAAAAAAGATGGAAGAAGAAAAGGGGAACATATCAAATTTTCGGGGTATTTGGGGGGTTTAATTAGTGCCGGATTTATTTTTTTACGAGAGTGGCCACTTTTTCCCCCCCGCCGATGTACCTTTTTAAAATAATAATTTTCCCCTATGTAGTGGGAAAGAAACCAAAGTTAATTAAAAGAAAAATTTTTTCATTAAGAAAGTGCATTAAAGACAAAGAATTAAATTTTTTACGGGACTTTTATTGAAAACATCTATTTTAATATCATCCTAGTTTATGGTGTTGATTTTTTTCTTTATGAGAAAGAGCCAAAGAATTCATTTTTCCTTGAGACAATGAAGACCTTTGCTAATTTTACACGTTTTAAACAGAAAAAACTTCTTTCCCCAGAACAATTTGTAGCCGGAGTGGAGTGCGATGCGGAGAGCCATATCTAAGTGGAGATAGAGATTAATTTCTCAAAAACGTTGAAAGACAGAGTAGTGAGTTTGATCTAGACGTCACTGCAGACTTAAAAATCTGCCGCCCCTAGGCAGCCTATAAAGCCATTGACAAATAGTGATGAGGAGACTCTTGGTCTTGGGGTTTGGTCTTTCGCAGCAAGACCAAACCGAGGCCAATAAAGACCTTTTCGCTTGCAAGACCAAGACCAAGACCGGGGTATGCAACACCAAGACCAAGACCAAGACCGAGGAGTGAAGACTACGCAAGACCAATACCGACCTGCAAGACTTTGCACTTCGCAACTGTTTTAAAAATATTATAATATTCAATTTTTATATTCAATATACAAGATATTCCACAAAGAAATGGCAAAAATTTTGGCGAGAACTCCCAAAAAAAGGCGATTATTTAATGAGTAGCAGGTTTCTTTAATAAAATAATAATTAAATGGATCACTTTGTTATTTTATACAGTTCTTTAACAACGATTATGAGTAAATTCAATAACATGTTTCAAAAAAATAGGATTGGACTCAATGGTCCGACAAAGCACGATATCTCCGAAACCGTTTACAACAGAGAAAAAGCTATACAAAAGTTATGGAAGCTGGAAATAACTTTCACGATTCTAATGTTTTTTTAAATTAGCTATCTTAAGGGTGAATCAAAAATTTTCAAAATCCAGTAAAACTTTTTTTTTTTTTGCTTCACACTGTAAAAGTAGCACCATTAAATTGTTTTAAAACTAGGTTATAAATGAAAAGAGATGAATTAATCAAAATATATTTTTCATGTCATATAGGAATATTTTTTATATAAATCGATTTTAAATATCACTTGGGACGTGGCAAAAAATGTAAATGAATAATAATGACGTAATTTTTATCAAAACCAAAAGTTACTACATTGACATTGTTTCTATATGACAGTTTAACAATTTTACAGCGTAATATAAGGTGGTGATTTTTTTTATGGATTTTTGTCATAAATTTTATATTTTGGTTAAAAGCAAAAATAAAGTTTTCTTTGGGTGGAGGATTTTTCGAAAATTCTGGAATAAAAAAATCACATTTTACGCCCTTTTTTTTATAATTTTTTCATATTCTGTTTTTCACTATAATGAACGGGTTTTGAGATATTGAGCTTTTACAGTATTGAGCCACCTTTATTTGCAGAATGTTTATAAAGTATTTGTTCAAACTTTGGACTGCAAATTTTTGACTAATTTAAAGATAAAAAGTCTATATGAGCTAAAAAGATTTCTGAATAACTGTTTTTTGAGTCAGAAACCAATGTTTACATATTAAAATCATTTTCGCGAAAATTTTACATCTGGTTAAAATTAAGTTTTTTTTTCTTGCTCACACAGACATAGTTTTGTTTTTTTTTAATTTTATATGCCCCTTCAAAGAAAATTTAAATAATTCTTATACAAAATGTTTTTATGTGCCACTAAATGTATAAAACAGGTTGTGTCTCAATTCAACTAAAAACGAAGCATACATAAATATACCCCATATTTAAAATATGTTTTTTTAAACAAATAATTCAAACGTATGTGTAAGGTTAAAATTGGAATATTTTATAATTTTAATGCAGAAAATATATTTTTCATCTTTATTTTTTTTATGTATTAAAAACTATATTTTATTTAATATTACTTAGTTTAAATTATTACTACCAAAAAAGCAGGACCAGCAAGACCAAGACCAAGACAAGACCAAGACCAAGACTTGAAATGGCTTGCAAGACCAAGACCAAACAATCTGAAGACAAGACCAAGACCAAGAATAGCCCGGTCTTGGTCTTGGTCTTGATTTGCTCATCACTATTGACAAATCCAGGACTGATTAAAATGACTTCAATAGATCTTGCACCATCATCTTAAAGTTAGAAAAGTTTGTTGTCGTTGGATTTCCCATCACTTAACCAAAGCTTAAAAAGCACATCGCATCAAATGGTGCAAAGATATTCTAATAAATGTGACAATGGTAGATCAATGTTGCCTACGACATCATCAGGAAGAAACATTGATTTTGCCTTTTTAAACCTAAATCAAACGCGTCAGCTCAATGGGTGTTTCCAAATGACCCCAATTTAGTTTTGTTAAAAAGAGAGTGCGTGTTTTTTTTTTTTAGGGCCGATCACAACGGTTTCACTGGAAGGCAACGAACAGTTAATGCTCTTGGTTTTTTTACCTCGGTTGGAAAAAGTTTCATTAGTGCCTCCAAGAAGTAACATGTTTTGCACCACGAACCACGACAATGTTGTCCCATACGGCGCGGCGCTGCAAAGAAATCGATTTTTAGCAGTCGAATACTCTAAGCAAAAATTGAAAATGGTGAAAAATAGAGAACAGCCCTAAAAAATACGTGCGATAGCTCATTCGATCAATAAGTTTTAGACAAAATACGGAAGCGTGTACTAGCCAAGGAAGTTTAAAGGTGTATGGAAGCCCAATGCAAGGCCCATTGGATCAAAAAATGTCCAGCCCAGTATGAAAATATCTGTCAGAGTTCCCCGCCGATTCTGCGCAATAACAAGATTCCACGAAAAAATGTGTTTACTTACAACTGATAAATCAGTGTGTAGTTAGGCAGCACATTATACTTTTATGAGAGCCGAAATAGTTTTTGGATTTATAAAACCTTCTTATTTTAGTGATTAGTGTTTATTAAATTGTGACTATAATTGTGTGTTTATTGTTTGTTACTTATAATATCAACAGAATGGTTGGTTCTATGGTTTTGTCTTGCAAATCCAAGGATAACATACAAGGCATTTTTTACTTTAGGTAAGTATTTTATATTTAAATTAGATTAGAAAAAATATATCAGTTATGAATAATAGAAATGAAAAATTCATAGAAAATAATGAGAAAAGTAAGGCAATCTTAACTATTTTTTTTAGATGACTTCCAAATGTTTCTGTATTTCTTGGATTATTAAAAAGAAATAAGGTTTATATTTAGGTACTTTTTATTTTATTTAATAATTTAGTAATTCCTTTAAAGGATAAAAAATTATTAATTATGGGCAACCAGGCAAATTTTAATGTATACAAGTCCCTCTAATTGAATGGAAGAAAGTACAATGTTTGTTATTAGTAAAAAGTATATGCCAAAAAAAGATTTTAAAAAAATTTTCACTTTTCAAAAACCAGAATCTTAGAATAAGATTAAACTTATTTAACTATCTTGCCCTTATTTTATCACAAAATTGGTGATAAGTACATGAAACTATCATACAATGTTTGAAACGTATTTTAAAAACTCGTGTTTTTGTTTATTTACAAAGATTTTTGGTTAAAATACAAAACTTCCAAAAGTATCGACCATTTAAATAGAAGGCTGTAAAGTGGCGCCATTCATTTTATTCATATTATATCAGATGATATAAAATCCAATATTATACAATAATTTTAAATATTTTAAAGTAGTATCATTTAATAACCAACAATTTTGTGCAAACAAATAAAAAATAAAAGTGAATGTTTGAGTTTGACATTTGATGATGTCAACTTTATAGATAGTAACAAAGAATTATGGAAGTTGGCCCTGACCTACGATTCATTGCGCAAACTCCTAATCCCCCTATTCCCGCTGCCCTGCACGCCTGGACAATTTTGTTCTACAGTATTGGGCCTCCATACACCTTTAAACTTCCTTGGTACTAGCACATAAAAAATTGCAAAAGGTATTAACAATTAAAGATGAAAAAAAAGTATTTCGTTTTTCGCCGATATCTCATAAACTAGTAAGATTTAAGAAATTTTAAAAAGAGATCCTTATAGAAAAGGGATTTTTTAAATAAAAACTCTTGACTCCAGGAACTCTATCTTCATTATTTATAATTTTAAGTTAACGCTGAAAATGGGCCCCGCGCGACATTTGTGGTTGCGCGCGCGTGGCATCAAAACCAAGTACGTCACACTAAATAATTGTTTAAGGTTATAAATATTAATTTAAAAAAATTAAAAAATCATGGTGTATTCAAAACAATTTAAAAAATTTATTCCCGTTCAAAATTTAACTGGAAGTTTAATTTTTCAACAACTTGGACTATTGTTAATAAAAAAATTTCTCGAAATTTCGTCTTCATTGTATTAATTTTGACAATTCCAAAAGTATTCCACAAAATACGGTACTATAAGGATTAAAACCTAAAAAATGTATTATCTTTATTACTTTATTTATCATTTTTTATCCTTCATTTTTTAAAACTAATGATACCTTTTTTTTGATCTTCATAATACCTTATTTTGTAAAAAATACTTTTTAAATATATAAAAATAAAAAAAAAAAAACCATACAGCAAAGTAAAAACTTTATGATTATTAGTGGATAACAAAAAAAACTGTTTGGGAAATTTATTGGAGTGTTTAAAGTGAGCACCCTGTACAGGTAAACATTTTTTTTAATTTACTAAACAAACTCAAATTCTGCTGCAGGCAGCTCTACGCAGGCAGCTCTTTGTCCTCAGCCACCACAGCACCTGGACCCCCAAAGTACAACCCTCCCCCAGTAGTGATCCATGACCAAGACAAATGGTCTGCCATCTAAAGGCATTCAAAAGCCGAGGTAAATTTTACAAAAGCCACCTTAACTAAGCAAGGAATTCGTTTTGTCCTGTTACCTGATGACTTGACAGCTTTTTGAGCAAAACTCCAAAAATACCATTTTTCTGCCAGAGACGGACAAACCTCTAAATGTAGTGTTTAGAGGAGTCCCGTCTCATGCACAATGGAGGAAATCTCCGAAGAGCTAAAGAGCTTGGTTTTCACCCGGAGGGAGTAATCGAGATGCGGGCCATACCAAGGCCCCCATCCCGATGGTAAAAGCACGATTCCCGAAAACAGAAGAAACCATCTTTTCAATCAAACGGCTGCAATACATCAGCTTGGGGGGAACCTCTAACAAAAACCGAGGTTCCAAGGCCACAAATGCCAGGGATTCGGACACTAAAAACTTCTGTCAGGACAGGCCGGGTGTGAAATGCGGGCCGAGCACCCCAAATGAGTGCAAGAAACAGAAAGATACCCGGCGACGGCGCCAACTGCAATTAGCCCATGCTGCAAACTACAGGGGATGTCCAAAATTCCCCAGACTACCTAAAAGCACTGCTCAACCCAAGCAATCCACCCCGGTAACCCAGAGCGCATCCTACGCTCAGAAGGTTGCCCCTAAAACAACTCTTACCCAAGTTTCTGCCTCACAAGGTCAGTTTCAGGCCCTCATGGACCGACTGGCTGCCTTTCGAGGCGAAATTTGACGCCCTGAATGCTCAGTAAACTCCTCCCTCTTTCTTTTCCTGCCCCTTGTCTTTGGAGCCCTTTTTATGGAAAAAAATTCGCCCAGTTAATACCCTCTGATCCGGGGACCATCTGGGGATCCAGCTCTCCAAAGGCCCCACAGCCGGTATCAAAGGCCCCGGGTACCCCCCACCCCGGGCCTCTCGGCCTAGCCATTAAAAAATGTTTTCTGGATTGTCCGAGTCACTGGAGCAAGGGCCCCAGTTTCCCCAGTCACTT